>ML376033.1:28391-63642 GCA_005239525.1 Nicotiana knightiana | reverse complement strand
TTGTGAAAGTGCCGGGATCTTCCAATTTCGGAGCCATTGAGTGCACAATAGCACTCACTTGATATGTCATCTTGATAGTCTCACAATTCATTGATTTTTTATTTATCACCAAATCCTTCATGAACTTTTCATAACCGGGCATTTGTTCCAACGCCTCAATCAATGGTACATTAATGGGTAAGCTCTTCATCATGTCAATAAACTTCTTGAATTGGTTCTCACTATTTTGCTTAGCGAGCCTTTTGAGGATATGGAGGAGGAGGCCTTGGCATTGGTGCCTTGGCCTTTGGCACTACTGGTTTCGGTATGTCAATCACGTGCTCCCTAGACGGGTTCACTTCTTCTTGGATCTCCTCCACATTCTCATCAATATCAATTCTCACTTCTTCATTAGCTTGAACCATATTGCTTGAAATTTCATCTTCTTGAATCACCTTATCATCATCCAAAACACTTCTTTGGTTTGAGGTTGTTGCCTCCCCACCTTTTCCACTCTGTGTGGTTACATCCATGGCATGTCCCGTGTTTTTCCCACCCTTCGAGTTCACCACCATATCACTAGGTAGTGCCCTCTTATGACGAGTGTTTAAAGCTTGTGAGATTTTCCCCAATTGAACTTTCAAATTGCAGATTGAAGTGTTGTGGGAGGCTAATTGAGCATCAGAGTCAGTATTTTTCTCCATAATTTGTTTGAACATATTTTAAATCCGTCCCATTTCATTGTTGGAAGAACTAGGACCTTGAAACAGATAAGGAGGCGGGTTGCTTGGTTGTTGATACATCAGGGGACTTTGAAAGACTGACCCCCGATTCCCTTAGTTATTATTATTCCAACCCCCTTGGTTGTTGCCACCCTAATTGCCTTGATTATTGCCCCTCCAATTTTCTTGGTTACCTTGATTATTCCAATTGCCTTGATTATTGTTATTCCCCTAATTACCTTGATTGTATTTACCACCACTACAATTGCCTTGGTGGCTTTGATTGTTCCAATTTCCTTAATTTCCTTGCGATCGCCATTGTTGTTGATTTTGGCCTTGAGCATTATTTCTTTGGCCTTGATAATTGTTGACATATTGCACTTCTTCTTCTTGCTCATTGTACGAATCACATTGGTCATACCCACTATCATCTTGCATAAATTGTTCCAGACAGTTTTGCATTTGTTGACCTTTTATCGTCTCTTGTTTATCATCATATTCAGACCTTACATCTCACACTTGCTTCAGCCCTTGAACTTGTTGAATTTGAACTTTGGCCAACTGATTCATTGTGGTCGTCAATAGCTTGCCCATGATCATGTAGTTCCTTGTGTAGGTGAATGACATTTGGGTCACCTTGAAGAACATTGGCTCTACTTTTCCATGCTGATGAGGTATCCGCCATCTCATCCAAAATCTTACAAGCTTCGGCATAAGGTGTGTTCATGAAGTTCCCACCGGCGAGTTGATTTACCACACATTGATTTGTCATGTTGATCCCCCTATAGAAGGTTTGTTGGATCATGGCTTCAGTCATATCATTACTTAGGAACTCTTTAACCATGGTACAATATCTTTCCCCAATCTCGTGCAATGGCTCATTAGGTTCTTGATTGAACGCTAGAATTTCATCCCGAAGTGTAGCCATATGCCCCGGAAAGAAGAATTTGGCAATGAATTTTTCCGCCAACTCATCCCATGTATGGATGGAATGATTGGGCAGTCTCTCTAACCAGTCCAATGCCTTTCCCCGTAGAGAGAAGGGAAATAGCCTCAACCGCAGTGCATCCTCGGAGACATTGGTTTGTTTTCTCCCCCAACAAGTATCCATGAATCTTTTGAGATGCTTGTAAGCATTTTGACTCGGAGCCCCGGTGAAGAATCCTCGCTGCTCATGGAGTGTAAGCATCACCTTGGTGATTTGAAAGTTTCCCGCACTAATGCGGGGCGGGACTATAGCACTTGCATAACTCTCGTTCGGAAACACCCGGTGCGCTGCCGCTCTTGGTGGGGGTGGTGGGTTGGGAATGTTGTCATGAGGCGGTCGACCTCGCTTATTTTCTTGAGGTTCGGGATAAACCTCATCACCTTGATCATCGTCTACTTCCTCCCCCAATGGAAAATTCCCGAGGGTTTCATTTTTGAGAGCCATTTTTGTACCTATAATCAATTCAACAACAAAATTAGTAACTCGAAAGGAAAATAAGACAAATCGCACACAAACATAGATATATAGCTAAATTCGTTTTGCTCCTCGGCAGCGGCGCCAAAAATTGGTATCGCCCAAACTCACACCACTAATTTAGGTTGTGAGGCGGTTGAAGAAATAGTAAAAACCCAACGCGAGTCGGGGTCGAATCCACAGGGAGCTTTATTTGGGATTAGGTATATACCTAGTTGTTGATACCCATTTTTTCCCAAAATATTTTTAAAATTGCATATGTACCTTCAAAATTATGCATTAACAATGATTGGTATTTTTCCATAATTTTCCTATATTTTGTCTTTTTTTTGGTTGAAATAAGATTTTATTGATTAGAAACTACAAAGTCCTATTACATGAGGTTTCTACAGCCATCCCATTGGGATCGAAACTGTAAATACTATTAAACAAACTAATATTTTCCAAAGCAGTAGCATTGCCAGTACTAGCTAGAGTTTTACAACATTCCTCCGAGATCATTCTGCCATATTCTTTTCCATTAGCATCATCCTTCATCGCATCCTCTACACAAGGAGGAGAAGCAAGAAGGATGGTTGATTTATTCTTGTTTTGAAGCTTCAAATTATACTTAGCCAAAAGAAGTGCCACTCCATTTGCTTCACGGAAAAGGTGTTTGATTTGCAGGTACCCCAATTGAGTGATTAACCACCTGAATGAATCAATAATATGTTGATAAGTGTGGTGGTTAATTTGTAAAAGGTTTATTACCTCAGCTGAGTCAGTTTCCACTTCAATTGGATGTAACTTGTGTTGAAGAGCCAGTCGGAGACCTTCTTCCAAGGCAAGGAGTTCACCTTGAGTGTTGCTAATAAGAGTAATATTTTTTTGGTAGCCAATTATCCATTTCCCTTGACTATCTCGGATTATGCCTCCCAAGCCACCCTTTTTATTGTTTGTAAAAGCACTGTCACAATTAATTTTATAGGTATTCTTTGGGGGAGGTTCCCACACTATTTTGATTTCCTTAGTGTTGAGATTAGGGATAGAGACTCCTGTAAGGAACTTAAATTCAGCTGCTCTCGTTATAGTCATTTGCACTGGAATGTCCTTTGATTCATTATTGATATTATTAGAATTTCGATTAATCCAAATGTGCCAAACTGCAAAGGGAAAGATATCTTTCCAATCAATACAAGAATGAATTCTACTATGGTTCATAAGTCTGATGGTGTCTAGCCAGTGACTTTCCTTAGATAAAATGGGATCAATACCTAAATGACTCTAATATTTTTTGACTATGGGACAGGTTAGGAAAATATGAGTAGTAGTTTCTTTTTCTTTTCTTTGAGGGATTTCCTGGTTTAAAAATATGCTTTTAACGTATCTAATAATGGGGTCTCCAACCACTGGCCAAAATTTTTGGTAAAAAAAAGGGTGAATTCCGTCCGGACCAGGAGCTTTCATAGGTTTAAAGGAGAAGAGAGCATTTGTAATTTCCAGGTTGGAAATAGGATTATCTAGATGATTTAAGGAAATTTTGTCAAAGCTTCTAGGAGATTGACAAGCTTCCTTCCATTTTGAATTATTGTGAGAGGTGGTGAACATATTCTTAAAATAAAGGAGAGTATGGTTTTTAACGTCCTCAGGATCTTCAATCCAACTACCCTCATCATTTTTGAAATGGGTAATGCGATTATGTCTTCTCCTAATTAAGGTAGATATATGGAAGAATTTTGTGTTTGCTTCTCCATTGTTTAGCCAGTTGATTCTGAAACGAAGTTTCCAAAATTCCTCTTCTTTTTGAAGGATGTCATTATAATCTTGCTTAAGTTGGTTTTCAAGGTTTTGTAGGAAGTCACTTCTAGGGAAGTAGGATGAGTTTTGTATACCCTTGATTCTTGCTAAAATTTTCTTTTTCCTTAAAAAAATGTTCCCAAAGACTTCCTTGTTCCATTGAGAGGCTTTTTCTTTGAAGGATATCATGGCTTCCTCAAAATCCTTATTATGACAACTATTCTTGACTATGGAAGGAAATTGCGGGTGGGAACACCACATAGATTCTAATCTAAAAGGCTTAGTTATAGGAGTTATGAACCTAGGGTTTAATTGAAGATGGAGGGGATTATGGTCACTATAGGTTCTAGGAAGATGATTAACAATAGCATTAGGATAAAGTTTGTTCCATTGATCATTAATAAAGCATCTATCAAGTCTTTCCAAAATTAAATCGTTACTATTCTTCCTAATGTTCGACCAAGAGTATTTTGGACCCTTGAAACCTAAGTCGAAAAGGTTACAGTTTTGAATAAAATTCCAAAAGTTTGTTAGTTCGTCTATAGTTTACCGGCCTCCCTCCCCATTTTTCTTCAGAAGAAAGGATGTCATTAAAATCACCAGTAACTAATCCTGGGATATTAATGTTATGATATCTAATAGCTAATTTTTCCCACATCGTGTTACATTTAGTTAGAGAGCTACTAGCATATATAGAACTAAATAACCAAGGTATGTGGTTTGGGAATACCTTGATCATAGTGTGAAGTTCCTGATCTTCCCGTGTGACCTCCTCAATTTCCACCATATCTTTCATACACATTTAAACCACTCCTCTTGCTCTACCTACTGCCGGGATTTCCACTAGGTCATCAAAGTTAAATTCTTGTTGATTTGTTGCATGAGCATGCATCCTAGTTTCTAGAAGAACAACTAGGCTAGGACGATGAGTGTCAATGATATCCCTAAAGTTTCTACGAAACATGGCATTGTTAGCCCCTCTTACATTCCAAATAATGAAGTTAATTGGACAATTCATGAGAAAGGTTATTGGTGTGAGCTGTCCCTGGTTCTCCTCCAGCCTTAGAGGTGGAATCTCCCTCATTTTTGGGTTGAGTACTATTGCATATTTTCCCGCCGTTGGGTTTAGAGGTGTCCTTAGGTCTAGTGAGCACTTGAACAATGCTGTTGGGCAGTTGATGATATATTTCTTCTCTTGCCTCTCCTTGTAAAGAAATATTGCTATTTCTCTTAGGCTTTTGAACTCTAATCGAGATTCCCTTAGTGGTCTTGCCCCTGCCTCCACTTCTCCTTGGAGATTTTTTCCTAGATTTTGTGCGTTAGGAGGTTGATGGATCTCCATTGGAACTGGTATACCCTGATTTGGTTGGTTCATGGGTATGTTCATTTGTTGGGGAGGTTTCCATGCAAGGAAGATAAGGTTCCCAGGGTTTGGAGGAGGAAAGAATGGAGTGTTTTGAACTTCTAGTATTCCGTTTGTTGGTATGAAGTGGGGAGGAAGGCCCCGGTGGTCTTTCATGCTTTGGATTAGTGATGGGGATGCATTTGGTGTCAGTGGGTTGAGTATGTTGGTGAGCCAACTCTGGTTCACGTAGTTGTTCATAGCCAGTTGCATGCCTTCCATAATTAGTTGAGCAAGAAAATGTGGATTTTGGAGAACTATAAGCACCTCTTGGCCCTCTATTTCCAAATTGAACGAGGCAGCTTGGCCCATCAGTCCCCTTTCCAACCATGACTGAGGTTGCATGGGAAGTGGGGTTGTGGAGTAAATTAGTCGGTTGTTTGGTGGTAGATTAGGTGGGGGAATTTCCATTGAGTGGAGGTTTTGGCGAGGTATTCTGAGTAGTAGTGTTCTTCGTTGAAGAAGTGAAGGTAGATGGGGCATTGTCTTGATGATGATCAGATATAAGCTTTTGGTTCATAGGAGATACTTGATTGTGTGTATCTTTAGGAAATATTTCTGAAGATTTAGTATCTAAATGCATGGGGGATGATTGGAGTTGCGTGTAGTTTATAGTGGTATTAGGATTTGGAGTAGTGATGATTTCCCTATGAGGGGTAGAATTATTTTTGTCTTGTATCGATATTAATAGTGGTTTTGGGTGTAAACTGTGGGTGAGGCTATTGCTGGGTTGATCCTCCTTTGCTAGTTGGGTTGGAGGAGTTTTTGTGTTATACTGAGTTGCCAAGTGTGGGCATGCAATATCCATGCAATCCGGATTTTGCATAGTTTCTAACGATGGTATGAGTAAACTGCTAGTGTCCGGCGAGTTGTTTTGAGATTGGCCAATCGTAACATTATTACAAAGAGAATTGTATTTGTTATCTAGTTGAATATATGTAGTTTTGTCCTTTGTGTATACGTGGATATTATTATTAGTTTTCTCTATGTAGACGAGTTTTTGAGGATAATTGTGTTTAGAGTTCCTGTTGGTCGGATTGTTTTTAACATATCAAGAGGGATTTCATTTTTATGGGGAGCATTAATAGAAAAGTTTTTATTCATAGAAAGTCTATTTTTCTTTTTAGAAAAGGTAACAACATTCCATTTTTCTTCAGTATTCCCCAGGTTGTTTGTGGAGGAATGAATACTATGGTTAATATCTTTGATATTTGGGTTAACACTAGGCAACTGGTTAAAATTGGCATTGACATGTCCAAGCCTACCACAAAGAGTGCATAAAAAATTTTCCCCTTCATAATGAATCGTTTGTTTATGTTTTCGTATCAAAATAAACGATTTTACCAGATAATCTAGGAGAATTTCTATGCAAAGTCTTGCATATTTACCTCGAAGTGTTGAGGAGGTACATTCATCTATTTTGAGCAGTTTACCTATTTTATTACCAATCTTTGATAGAATATGGCTATCATAGAATTCAGTGGGATGGTTTGGTAATCGTATCCATATTGCAGAGATATTTAATTTTTCCTCTGTTTCTACAAAATTAGGAACCCATTTTTTTACTGAAAGAAAATGTCCATTAACGAACCAAGGTCCTTGATTAAGGGCTTTGGTCATGTTGTTTTCTTGCGTAAGTTTAACTATAAAGAAATCGTTACCTAGATCAATTAAAGGAAATGACTCCGTGGGTTTCCAAAGCTCTTGTATTCTTTTTTTTAAAGTATTGGTGAAGCATACACTTACCACATAATTTGATAATTACGGAGAACCTCCATGGCTCGTATATGCGTTGTAGATCTTCCAATGACAATGAGATTGCATGGTCATCATTATCTGCTTCTAAATGCTCCATAGGCAGTGGAGTGTCCGTGTTGCCTTTCTTCGTATTTGTGAGGATAAATTCACCTGGATTTCGGATGAAAAAGTGTGGATCTTGGAAGAGGAGAATTTCTTTATAGGAGATCTTCGTTTCCTTTTCAATTTGATTGCTTATGATTTTTTTTGGGTCAGGGGGTTTTGGTAGTTTAGGGAGGGTAGAATCCTCCATTAATGAGGGTTCTAGTATTGGTTGGGACATATGTTGGTGAAGTGTGGGATGCTGAAGTTGTAGCGAGTATTAGAGAGAAGTTGGAGCTTCTCTCTCTAAAAAGAATGGTTATTATTGATCAACTTCCTATATTTTGTCTAATTTATCTAGCATTTTATTTCCAATAAATAATTACAAAATCGCGTCACAAATGATTTCAAAGGAATTTCTTGATTTAATTCATTGTTTATGGTCCTAATAAGATCAAATTATTTCATAATTAGCCAAATTGGCATCTTTTGGATATAATTGCAATAACTTTGTAATTATAGCCTAAACATGTAATTTTATAATATTTTTTTACCAGAAATTAGCCTCTTATATTCTTAAATATAAAATAATCATTTTAAAGTTACTTCCATGCATATGATTCATTTTTATAATTAGTAATTACTTTATAAAACTATTTCAATTAAACTATCTAGGTATTTAACAAATAGCCCATGCCTATTCAATTGTAGCCTAAATTGATTAATCACTCCCTATTAGACCAGACTCAAATCTGATTAAATCAAAGCCCAAATACCACAAGTCCAAATCCATTAATCCCCCGACCCAATGTCTTGTTTAATCTGGACCGTTGATCAATTTTTGATCAACGGACTAGATCCCCCTTTCCATAATTAACCTAATAGTCTACCCCCCCAAACACTCATTCTGTCATTTCTCCTCTCACACTCCGCCGTCATCTCCTCTCCTCTTCTCTAAAACACTCTCTGCCCTAACCATAATTCCCCCTCGTCGGTGCCCTCATGCCGTCGACTATGGGGGCTTACCACCATCCTCCAGCCTTAATGGCTCTCCTGTGCCGGGATTCCTGCCTTCTTTGAGGTCCTCAAGGGACCAGTGGACATTCTACTCACCCCTGGGCCAGTGCTCACCATTCTCAGGCCACCACGACTCGATCGAGTAAGATCTTTCCTTTTTCCGGCTAAACCTATGGGTTTCTAAGTCGGTCTCTCTATTTCTGGGTTATTTTCTAGAAAACCCTAACCTCTTCTACTGTACCTCTTAGATCTATAACAGATCTGGGGTCTTTCTGAGCTATTTTCGTTTGTTTCATGAAAAACCTTTAGATTTCTCAAAGCGTCGCTTTATTTTTCCATTAGGGTTTCTGGAACTTTTCTTCAAAATATATTTTTGGTCTTTTAATGTTGTTCTATGATGTTTAAAACTACCTTTTGTTAAAATTGCTTTTTAGTCATAACTTGTTATGATAAAACCTTATTTTTAACGCTTGTTATAATTTTGAGTCCGTCTTTTGTAATATGTTCATGTGCTTGTTTCTCATGAACACTCTGAGTTTATGTTATTTTACCCTATTATGTTCAGTAGGGTTTCTGATTCTTGCTTCTTCCGATTATGTTATGTTTATTCCATTAATTCCTCTAATCAGTCTATCTTCTCTAGTTGAATCCCTGACTCTATGTGATTCTTACTTTACTATGTTTCTGATTTTACTTCTTCTTGCCTATTATGTGTTTATTCCGTTTGTTCATAGAAATTTTGTGTTTGTTCTCCCCTTAATCAGTATTGTTCCTATTTGAATCCCTAATTTTCTGTGATTAACACCTTTTACTGATTTCCTGTGATGATATCTTTTACTGATTTCCGACCTCTAAGTTATTTTCTCGCCTTATTTATGGTTGACTATACTGTTAATTGATTCTTATGATATTTCCTTAATTAGAACCTTATGTACCTAGTCCTAATTACTTGTTCTATACTTGCACTGTTTGAATTGTTTCCTTATCTGTTATGCTCCAGTTACACATTGATTTCTTTCCTTATTTGTTATTTGTTCTTACCGTTTGAAGTTAACTCTCTTAATCAAGGGAGTACTTGCACTAATTTTGCTCTAATTGGTTCTGAGTTCTATAATTTACTGCCTAATTGTGATTCTTACCTTATTCTACCTAGTTTCAAATTACTATATATATATATATATATATATATATATATATGCTCTCTCATTCACCAACCAGGAGAATCCACCAACACACATACGAACACATTTGGTTCAAAAGCTATCTCTCACACTCAAAGCTTTCTGTTCTCTTTCTGTGTCACTTACTATTATTCTAGGTTAGCCGGCTACAAGCCAAGACTCACTATTGTGCTCTCATGTCCCTTCACTTTTGTGTTTACTGTCTCTTTACTGGTATGTTCTGATTTTCAATTCAAGTCCCAAAACCAATATGTTTCTTTTTACGGCTTCAGTTTATCATGTTCCTAATCTGTTTCTATCTATTGTACTGCTGTTCAACATGTAATTGACCTCCTTGCATCATTGCTTCATCTAGTATGCTAGTTATGTCTTACCTATTTAGGGTTAGCATGTTCTTATAAACCTGTAATCTATCTCAATGTAAATCTACTTTGTTTTGATGCATGTGTGCTGGTTGCCTAGTTCTGGTATGCATCTATTGATTTGTTACCCTAAGTTTTCTTGATGCTATGCCAATCATGTTTAGTATGAAATCCTACACTATGCTATCTTCCAATCCCACGAATCCCCTAGAGCACTTCTGATTCTGTAACTATGTTCTAATTAGCACTCATGAATCTATGTGTTACTATCTGCACCAAGTGCAAATGACTTCTGTATGTTATGTGTTCACCATACCTGCTCTACTTGTCCCCAATCCCCAGTTATCCCTGTGTGAAGGTTTGTTCTCCGAGTATTGTTAAACTTGTTTGACTGACCTGCTGTTTGTTTAAATTACTCTACTGTTTCCAAAAGTTGTTTTACTAAACAATTCTCCTATTTTATAAAACTACTTCAAATGGATCTCTTTTTTAAATACTGTTTTCCTGTTAAACCTTTTCAAAACTATGTCAAGCACTCTCACTCTACTCTTAGGTCCTTAAGTTCTACCCCTCCAGTATATGACTGCCTTGGGATTCCTGTGAGATCCCTCTGAACTCTGATGCACTGGGGCTGGCACTTCCACACTGCACCTACTGAATTATGGTTGTGAAATCTGGGTGTGAGCACTGCCCGGGATCCCTTGAGGTCCTTAGGGAACTATGACACACCCGGATATGAGAAAGGCTATGAAACATTTGGGCATTTGAGGTTCTGAGAATCTGGGCCTGTTTTCAGGCTCCTTATAGTGTAACTTCTTATTTTTCTTTATCTATTTATGTAATTCATTCACATTGGTTTGTAATAATTGTTGTAAACGAATATTGGGGATTGGTAGTGAAAATGGGAGTGTAGCCATGTCTGTTGTCGATATCAATGGGGTAGAAACCATGCCTTAGGCTTACATTTCTATGTGCGCATTAGAATCCATGTTTAGGACCAATACATTCTAAGCATGTCATGTATTAGATATCATGTTCTTAGGTTCACTGTTTCAGCATCTCATTTGACATTATTTTCATCACTTAGAAATCATGTTTCTAGGCTAAATAACAACATTAACATGAAAACTATTGCTACTGCATATTCTGAAATCATGTTGTAACTTTCTGTGCATCTAGAAATCATGTTTTTTTAGGAATTTTGCATATAAATCATTCTGCATCTTATAATGTTCATACTAGATAACCTGTTTTAGGATCTCACTAAGTCACCTAGCTATCCTACTGATGCATGAAAAAAGGACACAAGACAGTCTACGTATGATTATCCCGTGTTAGTGAAACTGGTAATAATCCCTGTGTCTTTGCAACACTTAGAACAACATGCTTTAAGTATAACAACTTCCCAACAGTTTCTTTAACAATTCTGGTCACTATTGTGCATTCCCCCCACGCCTATGCAAGCCTTAGGTAACCAACCTTTATAAAACTAGAACACTGTTGCTTTTGTGCTTACTGTTTAATGGTTAACATGCTTAAAATCAGTAGGCAAACTGGTTGGGGCCCCAACTTCTAGGTTTATAAAATTGAAACTGCATATCTTCTGTGTTTTGATATTCACTTAAACATCATGTTTTAGGATCCTGTTTAATAATACTTCCCTTGTTTGTGTTTTGAGTCGTGCTGATTACATGCATTATCTGTGGAGGTAAATCTGAGCCTCTTAATTGCTCTTTCCTTCCTTTATCTGCTAAAGTCCTATTTGTTCTTGTCTGTCGCCTAGTATTTTCTTCTTTTAAACCTTAGGGGTTTGCCTAGAACTACCTTTAAGTAGAGGTCCTAATCTCCTCCAGGACCATTAAGGAGGGACGGGTGTCACGACCCAAATTTCCCTCCGTTGGGTATCGTGATGGCACTTAGTCTTAGGGACTAGGTAAGCCTAACATTTCCACTGAACAACAACAATAATGTAGAATTTTTTTTTCTTTTTAAAAATTTCAAAATAGAATTCTTGACAGAGTTTACTACTTCCCAAAACCCGGTAAATACAAGTTATAAGCTCTAAGAAATTTTTCTATGAAATCTAAGTACAACTGTCTAGGAATAAGTAAGTATAGTTGAATAGAAATAAAACAGGAAGGTGACTTCGAAGCCTGCGAACGCAGCAGCAGGTTACCTTGAGTCTCCTCAGCAACGATCCGTGCAGCTACCAACAACCATAACCTGAAGCTGCACACAAAAATGTACAGAAGTGTAGTATGAGCACACCACAGTGGTGCCCAGTAAGTATCAAGACTGACCTCGGTGAAGTAGTGACGAGGACTAGTCAAGACACCACCGGTCTAATAAGTAAAAAAGGCATAGATGTATAAATGTCCGAAACAAAATATTTATCTAACGATTTCTCAAAGTAATTAACGATACGGTCGAATAATACGGAAGAAACTTCAATAATCACGATCAACGGACAACATAATATAAATACGCAAAGAGAATGGAAAGAATGCAATCCAAATGACGGGAAATTCAACCCAATAAAAACACTAGCAACTCAACACTGCATCAATTTAGTCACGTCAGGCCTTAGCCAATAACTCAATAAAACTGGTCAAACCTTCGAGTGAAAACCTTTAAATCGTGAGTTCATTTTGAAAACTTTAAGGATATAATCATTTCGGAATATAGAAATTTCTTCTTTGAAACAGACTTTCTCTGAATGTATATTTATATATTCTTATAAAGAGAAATATTTATAACATAGCCTCTTCAAATACAGGGTGTTCAATACACCTTCCCAAATACCGCTCTTTCAAGTATCATCAATATACGTGATGTTCAAAATATATTTTCTCAAGTACTGTTCTTTCAAATACCCTCAAAACACGTGATGTTCAAAATATATTTTCCCAAGTACTGCTCTTTCAAATATCATCAAAACACGTGATGTTCAAAATATATTTTCCCAAGTACTGCTCTTCCAAATATCATCATTCTGCAAGACAAATGTTTTATTTTTCAAATATACTTTCGAAAAGAAGTCCTTTAGACATAACTTTTCCTGGAGATAATTGCTTTTCAGCTATACTTTTTCAATATATATATTTATACCTTTCGATTCAAATCTCCTCAATCATAAACTACCGGAACTCAGTCCGCCACTCAGAATTTGTCATGCAATGCAGTACAGGGGAAAATCTCCCGGATCTCTGTCCGTAGTCCCACTTTAAATATACGATGCAGTACAGGGGGAAAGCTCCTGGATCTCTGTCCGTAGTCCCAATAAATATGCGATGCAGTACAGGGGGAAAGCTCCCGGATCTCTGTCCGTAGTCCCAATTTAAATATGTGATGCAGTACAGGGGGAAAGCTCCCAGATCTCTGTCCGTAGTCCCAATTTAAATATGCAATGCACCCACTGAGGAAAACAACCAGAATGCGACAGAAAATAACATATATTGCCACAACTGACGCGAAATCAAACAAGGCCCAACTCAACGTGCGATGAGAAAATCAATACAAAGGATTAATTCAAAAAAGTAGTAACAACTCGCTCATAAGAAGTAGCCACTGAGAGGAATGCCAAACACAAGAGAGAACAACATAACGAGGGGAATACAAGACAAATATAGCAATGATTCTATACATTCAAGTTCGCAACCAAGAACCAAATCATCCCGGCAAGGGAATCAGCTATAACCAATCTCACTTAGACAATTAGCTTCATCGAATAAACTGAGTTTGAACAATGCTCAGTAAATAGGCAGCATATGAAGGAAGACATAGCATAACGGTAGGAAAAACAAAGTCTTCATTTAAGTCAACTAAGATCAACTAAGATCTTATACTAAGATCATATAAGAAACAAAGTACTTCTAACTTTAACAGGAGAAGATGAGATTAGAAATCAGGAATTCAGATATAACAAGTTCAATTCATATATGGTGAACATAAGGACCCAAAAATCCCTAAAGGGAAATCTATTTGAAAATACGTTCGAGTACACACTCGTCACCTCGTGTACGCAGACTACAATCAACATAAAATACTCAATCCTAAGGGGTAGTTCCCCCACACAAGGTTAGGCAAGATACTACCTCGACGGCGGATACCCGGTACTCAAAAATAGACTTCTCAGGCAGGAAGGCCTCCAGACGGCTCAAAATCAACTAAAATAACTTCAATATACATACAAAACGTATAAGGAACGATCCCGAATAATAAAGTTTCAATCTTCGCAAATTTATAAAAATCGACCCAAAAGTCGACCCCCGAGCCCGCACCTCGGAACCCAACAAATTTTACAAATTCCGCTTACCCGTTCCGATACGAGTTCACCCATACTAAATTTATCCAATTCCGATAACATTTGGTCATTCAAATCTTGAATTTTCATTTTTGAACTTTTCTTTCAAAACCCACAATCCCCTGAACCCAAAACACAATTTAAATGATAAAAACAAGAACTAATTCATGAAATATATTTAATTCTAGTGGAAGAACACTTACCCATTCGATTTGTGTGAAAATCCCTCAAGGAATCGCCCAAAACCGAGTTCTAGAAGTCAAAATATGTTTAAAATGGTGAAACCCCCGATTTTGGAAACTTATATTCTGCCAAGTATTTAAACCATCGCGATCGCGTGACAACGTATGCGACCACGTAGAGGAAAATATTATTGGCCAGAAATGATTCTATGCGATCGCGTGCAAGTGGAAGCGAACGCGAAGAAGAAAAGGATGGACTTCCGTGATCGCGAATGGATCTATGCGATCACGATTAAGAAAAAATGGGCGGTCCAAATTGATACAATGCGATCGCGGCTCAGCCTTCGCGATCGCATAGAAGGAAAGACAGTAGACAGAACAACAGTGCCAAAAAGGAGAAAAATGACCTGAAGCCTATCCGGAAAACACCCGGGGCCCCCGGGACCCTGTCCAACAACACACACAAGTCGTATAACCTAACACGGACTCGCTCGAGGTTTCAAAACATATATAATAAACACTAAAATGACGAATCAAACCAAAAATCAAACTTAGTAATTTTCAACACTTCAAATATCAAGACTCGCGTCAAAACCTATCAAATCAACCCGGAACGACATGAAATTTTGCAGACAAGACCCAAATGACACAACAGATCTATAGCTACTCTCAGAATCCCATTCCGAGCCTGATATCAATGTTTCACCTATCGACCGAAATTGTCAAAATTCTAAGTTTCGCCAAATTACCTCAAATCACTCTACGGACTTCCAAAACCAATTTCGGACACGCGTCTAAGTCCAAAATCATCATACGAAGCTGTTGACATTAACCAAAACTTATTCCGAGGTCGTTTACGCAAAAGTCAAACCTCCGGTCAACTTTCATCACTTAAGATTCCAAAACTAAAATTTTTCTCCCAATTCGACTCTGAATTACTCGGTAACTGAATCTAATGGGGTCTGCCTAGAACTGCCTTTAAGCTCGTCACAACGGGTAACAACACACATAGAGGTTGGTAAATAAACTCACTTAATAACCGCTAAGGGGTGTTAAAGGGTAGACATAGATATGATGACCGGTGCGCTAATTCCTAATGTAGCCCCTCTTATGAAGAATGATTTTCGGGCATTGTACTGATGTGATGCTATAGGATAAACAACCTAGGACCCCCTATCTTTAGCACATATGTGTGCTTAGACTGCGAATCTTCTCAAAAACCTTTATTTGTTTACCTATGTGCTTTTATTGCTTATGTGCTACCTGTTTTAAAATTCACAAAGTTTGTTTGGCCAGGAACCACAGTTGTGGACTTCGAGGGGTGCCTAACACCTTCCCTTTGAAGTAATTTCAAGCCTTTACCCTATCTGTGGTTATCCAATCTGTGTTTGCAAACGACCCTTAGTAGGTGCCCTAACGCACCTTAATTTGTTAGGTGGCGATTCTTCAATTCCTTACCCCTTTGTCTAAAGGAAACGAGTTGTCCCAATAATTTCAAATACCCTGACCGATCCGAAAGGAGAGGGAGAAGAGAGGGGGGCACGACATCATGGCGACTCTGCTAGGGATATTTCCTAGGCTTTTACCATTTTCAAACTTCTTTATGAAGTTGCCTTTACTTTGCTAATACTTGCGACCTTTCCCTTTCCCCTTTTATGTGCAATTAATTGTTTATCTCTTTCGAGTATTTATTCTTTTCAAAATCAGAACTGACATGTTTCTTTTTATTTTCCTTTGTAACTGCTTTTCAATCATAACTGTTGTATTTACCACTTTCATAACGTGCAAATACATGACAACATGCTTTTATTGCTTATTTAGTGTTGCATAATCATGCTCAACATCATATTCCACTCGTGCCTATACAAATCTTATAGCAACGCTTGATGAGTGGTTGCGCTCTTCCTATTTTATATCACCCCTAAATTCAAAAAGGCTTATTTGCGGTAAAACTAATCGATCAGCGGTGCAGTCGATGGTTCCGTGCCTTTCCCCCTCAAGTTGTCCGCTTGAGGGTACCAGTATAAAACCTCATAAAAACCTTACTCTGTTATATTGTACATGCATCATGGTCAAACCTAGCCGGGGTAACGTGTCGTCCGCACAATAACCCTTTAAGACAGCCTTATCCAAAAGTCCACCGGGTTTTTCATAATCCCAACGGACGCAATCACGTTTTGTTCATTTATTTGGAGAACTAAATGTTTGTATGCTAATCATAAGTGTATAAGTAGTTGAATCCGTAGGGGGTAAGGGTCTTAACTTTATTTGTTTTGCAAAAAATGAGGCACGAAGTCCCCAGGTTCGGCATGATCCAAAATATGTCAAAAAGATTAAGCCCGGGGAAGGTCCTTCTGGGACCAAGTATATTAGATTTACCTGCTTTTTCCTAAATGTAATAAGGCCAAGTGCCAATAGTGACTTATCTTTTATTATCTTAGTGTCATTTTGGGATTCGTCTGTTTTTTATATTAATGAAGTGAGGAAATTATTGGCATCTAAGTTCTCCAAATCAACTTGTCGCTAGGCCAACCTCGGGCACAACGATGCCAAGTTAGGACACGATTTTATTCCTGCACTATGTGTTTAAATACTGCAATATTTTCTTATGATCCTCACTGACTTGGCTACCTTTTATTTTTGTTTTGTTTCTTTCTTTTGATTATTTCCCCTCCCTAAAGGCTGGTTCATGCATTCTGGCATCATCATCATGCTATACAAGATCCAGGGGCCCTCTGCCTTCTCCTCCTCCTCCTAGCCAGCTAAGGGAAAAAGCAAAGGCAAAGGCGAAATGGAAGATTCAAGCAACATTAGACAAGAAAACACAACGCCAGTGGAACGAACAAAAGCCACTGAAAATCAAGGCACTCAAGTTCAGAATGAGACTATGACACAACTCGAGCAAAGGTTTTTGAAACCAAGGGGAGCTTGAGCATGTCCGGAACTTGGCAAATTTATCCTTCTCACTCAGTGTCCTAGATATCACTCAAAATCCCATACCTCCTCAGAACACCCCAAACAAACAGAACCCTCCCACAACTCATCATCATACAACTCCACCGAAAAATCAAATTATCCCACCACAGCACCAGCACAACACTTGCCATACTTCGAGAAACACCCCACTGATCATCATTGAACCACAAAACTCCACAAGTGGCCACCTCTATGCTCAAACACAAGGTCATCAGAACAACCCCATATATGTGGAGACTCTACCTCACTCCACCAACACGTTGCTTACACACCTGAATCCAGTGAGAACGATATGCTCATTATGAATTTGGCCGAGGAACTCAGGAAGCTGACTAGTCGAGTTCAGGGTGTTGAAGGAAGAAAGGGAATCGAAGGGTTCAACTACGAAGATCCCTGCATACAGCCCGATGTTGAACTATTGGAGGGTTACAAACCTCCTAAGTTCAAAATGTTCGATGGTACAGGTGATCCCAGGGTCCATCTAAGGACCTATTGTGATAAACTGGTTGGAGTAGGAAGAGACGAGAAGATTCGCATGAAATTGTTCATGAGGAGCCTCACAGGAGATGCTTTATCTTGGCACATCAGCCAAAACCCTAAGAAGTGGTCTGACTGGGTAAGTATGGCATCAAACTTCATGGAGTTCAGGTTAAATACAGAGAATGCACCAGACGTGTTCTACATTCAGAACCTTCAAAAGAAACCCATTGAAACTTTTCACGAGTATTCCATTCGCTGGAGATATGAAGCAGCCAAGGTCAGGCCTGCCCTAGATGAAGAACAAATGAACAAATTCTTCGTCCGGGCACAGGACCCATAGTATTATGAGAGGCGAATGGTGATTAAGAACCACAAATTCTCTGATATCATCAAGCTGGGTGAGAGAATTGAAGAAGGTATCAAGAGTGGAATGGTCACTAACTTTGAGGCACTACATGCCACCAGCAAAGCCTTGTAGTCTGGCGGTATATCCAAGAAGAAAGATGCAGGAACAGTAATGGTTGCACAAGGACCCAAATCCCCGTTGGTATACCAAACTTCCCCACTCACCTATCAAGCACCCTCACCCACCTATCAGTCAGCACCTCCACCAACATATCAGCCATCTCCACCGTCTATATATCAGCCTACATTCCCCAGATATTCCCAACCAGCTCCTATTTATCATACCTACAACTCTCAGCCATCTCACTTCCAATCACTCCCTGCTCGCCAAAATTTCTCGAGACCTCAACCCAACTTTGATCGCAGACCTCCTAAACAATACACCGCCATTGCTGAACCCATCGACTAGCTGTATAAAAGATTAAAAGCTACCGGTTATGTCACTCATATCCCTGCTATAACCCCTGAAAATCCACCCCAATGGGTCAATCCAAATAAGACATGTGCATACCATTCCGGCACGAAGGGGCATACAATTGATGAATGTCACCCATTGAAAGATAAGATCCAGTCTATGATTGATAACAAGGTCATCCAAGCAAAGGAATTTGCTCCCAATGTTCGCAACAATCCGCTTCCAGACCATAGGGGTGTCAACATGATAGAGATAGAAGAAGATTGGGACCTAGAAGGGTCGATCGGGTTAATCATAGAAGGTGATGACCCAAAGAAGCCAACAGTCACTCTTAATCCCATCATAGTCCAGATTCAGCCATTTGGAGACAT
Source organism: Nicotiana knightiana (assembly GCA_005239525.1). Lineage (NCBI taxonomy): Eukaryota > Viridiplantae > Streptophyta > Magnoliopsida > Solanales > Solanaceae > Nicotiana > Nicotiana knightiana. Next base: position 44,770 of record ML376033.1, on the reverse strand, counting down.
TGAGGTAACTGTGTCAATCCCATTTAACTTTGAAACGGCACCACCTGCAAACACACATTTGCCGTTCGAGGTTGAAGTTATGCCGCCAGCTAAGGCACCCATTCCATTTGAAGTGAAAATAGTTGCACCAAGCACAGTGACAGTGTCAAACACGCCACCTTTTAAAGATAAGGTCGTACCTTGGGATTACCTGGCTAAAGCAAGAAGGAAAGGTAAAGTCAAGATAGAATAAGCTGGTGCTGCACAGGGGATGACAAGGACTGGCAGGGTCTATACACCTGAACACTTGGTAGAGTCTAGCAAGAATGCTTCCAACAGACCTCCCATCATTGAGACAGGCACAGAGGATCTTTGGAGGAAGGTGCAGGCCAGGGAATACTCAGTCATCGATTAGCTGAACAAAACTCCAGCCCAAATATCCATTCTGTCATTGTTGCAGAATTCAGAGACGCACAAGAATGGTTTGTTGAAAGTGCTGAACGAGGCATATGTGCCAAATAACATAACTAGTGAGAAAATGGCCAATATGGTAGGTCAAGTACTGGAGAGTCACAAGATCACTTTCCACGAGGACGAGCTACCGCCTGAAGAGCTAAGTCATAACAAAGCGCTGCAAATCACTGTGCAATATGGGGACTACTTCATCACTAGGATTCTGATCGACGGGGGATCCAGCCTCAACATCTGTCCGTTGACAACACTCAGGAAATTGGGCAAGGGGTTGTACGAGATCAAAGAAGGAGCTATGAATGTAAAGGCTTTCGATAGTTCTCAGAGGTCTACCATTGGTGAAATCAGTCTTTGCATGCAGATGGGACCTACATGGTTAGAGGTTGAATTTCACGTGATAGACATATCGACATCCTACAACCTGTTGTTGGGACGTCCGTGGATACATGCCGCTGGGGCTGTGGCATCAACATTGCATCATTCAGTAAAATTTGATTGGAAACACCAGGAGGTGATCATCCATGGAGACGGAAGCAGTCGCCATATCATCCCGGTGATTGAAGGTAGAAGAAGGCTAGGTGGAGAAACCTACTACCACATTGAACGGATCAATGCAGTAGACAAAGACAAATGGTGGGGCAGTAAGATCGAAAGCATACTGAACTGGATTGGATACGAGCCTGGAAGAGGACTTGGTAAGAATCTTCAGAGGATTTCTAAACAAATACAGCTGAAGCACCATGGCACCACTTTTGGGATAGGATACAAATACACATGGCAAGGTACAAGAACTGGTCGCCACCATGGCGCGGTCCTTACTATCCATTGGAAAAGCTGATACCGCATCTGGAGCAGACCTTCTAGCAGGCCGACGTAATATGGGGGTCAGAGGAAGAAGAAGCATTGGCGGCCTTGAAAAATCTATTCCTGGAAGATGGTGACATGGACTGCTGTGTTATTGTTTAGGAGGAGGAGGAAGGCCCTACCGTCCAAGCTGTGAGTAAGGGATCATTCCTCAAGAATTGGACTGTCAGACCATCCAGGGCCCGACGAGTCCCAGGGTAGCAAGGCTGAACAAACATTGTTTATTTCATTTTTGCTAATGATTTCCTTTTCGCCTTTTCCATTTTTGCATTTTTCAATAAAATCTCCAATGTTCCAAAACATTCGAAAATCACTTTTACGTTTCAACAAATTTGTATTTATTTATTATCGTTTCTCTCATTATTTTATCTATACAACATCACTATTTCCTGTCTTGATGAACCAATGACTGTGACATGCAATGACATAATGCAACAAAAGGACATTGATTCAGAAGAAGAGGATGTCTTACCCGATGAAATTATCAGAGAAGTTGAGGATTTTGAAAACAAGCCTAAGTCCAATCTAGATGAGACCGAGGTAATCAACTTAGGAGATTCAGAAACTATCAAAAAAAAAAAAAAACTCAGATCAGCATTCATTTATCGCCATAAGAGAAAGTGGAATACACACAACTCTTGAGATAGTATGAAGACATATTTGCATGGTCGTACGATAACATGACTAGTCTAAGTACATCCATTGTGGCTCACAAGTTGCCGACCAATCCAATGTGCCCGTCGGTAAAGCAAAAGCTCAGAAAGTTCAAGCCTGATATGAGTCTGAAAATCAAAGAGGAAGTTACCAAGAAAATCAACGCCAAGGTTCTAAGGGTAGTTGAATATCTGACATGGTTAGCCAACATCGTGCCAATGCCCAAGAAAGATGGAAAGGTCAGGGTTTGTGTCGACTACCGGGATCTCAACCCGGCCAGTCCGAAGGATGATTTCCCTCTCCCGAACATACACATCCTGATTGACAATTGCGCCAAGCATGAGCTTCAGTCGTTTGTGGATTGCTTTGCTGGTTACCATTAGATTTGGATGGACGAGGAAAACACTAAGAAAATGGCTTTCATTACACCGTGGGGAGTCTACTGTTATAAGATGATGACATTCGACCTAAAGAATGCTAGGGCCACCTATGTCAAGCACTCTCACATATACTCTTAGACATTAGGTTCTGACCCTCTTGTGTGAGCATTGCCTTGGAACCCTTGAGCTCCCTCTGAACTTTGACACACAAGAGCTGGCCTTTCCACACTGCACTTACTCAGTATGGTTATGGAAATCTGGGTGTGAGCACTGCCCGAGATCCTTTGAGATCCTTAGGGAACTCTGACACACCTGGATTATATGAAAGGCTGTGAACATCATTGGTACTAAGGCATTCTGGAGATTCTGGGTCTATCAGTAGGCTCCCTATAGTGTGACTTCTTATTTTCTTATTCACTTCTGTAATTTAATAATTATTTGTAAACAACTATTGGGGATGGATAGTGAAAAGGGAAAAGGGTAGTCATGCATGTTATAAATATTAAAGGGTAGAAACCATGCTATTAGGTTTACATTCCTTATTTGCGCAATAGAAATCATGTTTAGGATCAACATGTGCAAAGCATATCATGCATTAGAAATCATGATATTTACGCATTATGAACACTATTTCAGCATCTTGTTTCAGTACTGTCATTCATCACTTAGAAAATTTTGTGGTAAGGTAAATCCTGTTAATAATTGGTATCTTCTGCAATGTGTTTCATATTGCCATGCGCACTTAGAAATCCTGTCCCTAGGATAACACTAACAAATTGTACTCTTGCATATTCTTAAATCATTCATAATGATGTGAGCATTTAGAAATCCTGCTTAGAATTCTGCATAGGCATCATTCTGCATCCCCACCTGTGCATTAGACACCATGTTTTAGGATTTCATTCATACTCGCTTGGTTCTGAAACAACTGGCAACGATTCTGTGTTCTGAACAACCTAGAACAACATGTGTAGGTAATAATTTGCAATAGTCCCTTTAACAATTCAGATAATTAGTATACACCGTCCCCCGCCTAGGCAAGCCTCAGGCGATTAAATTGCTACAATTGGAAATCTGCCTCTTTGTTATTATCATTTAGACACCATGTTTTAGGATCTGAATCAAAGAATTTAACCGTGTTTGAGTCATTCTGCTTATTTGCCTTATCTGTGGAGGTACTTGAGCCTTTTCCTGTTTGTATGTTTATCCCTTTTAATTGCAGTCCTATATGTTTCTTGTTTGTCGCTTAGTGTTTTGCCTTTAAACCTGAGGGTCTGCCTAGCATCTCCCTTTAGGATAGGAGTCCTAATTTCCTTTGGGACTGATAGGAAGGGATGGGTAACAACATGCAATAGAGGTCGAGACCAACACTCGATTTAGTTATTTTCACGAGGTGGGAAAGGGTAGAATATGGATATGATGACCAGTATGCTAATACCACGTGTAGCCCCTCTTTGAGGAGTGATTACCAGGTATTGTACTGATGTGATCCATATTATTATAAACCTAGGATATCCTTTATATGCTTAGAGCGTAATCTTTTCAAAATCTAACCTTCTTTACTATTTTCAAACATCTGCATGCTTAAGACTTAAATCCCCTCTTATTTGAGCCTTTATTTGTTTGTTTGCTAAGCCGTACAAATTCACAAAAATTGTTTGGCCGAGAACCACATTTGTGGATCCTGAGGGGTTCCTAACACCTTCCCCTTAGGTTAATTTCAAGCCCTTACCCTATCTCTGGCTGACAACATAGTTGTAATTGAACCCTATTGGTGTCCTAACGCACCTTTAAAAATCGTTAGGTGGCGACTCTCAAAACACAAACTCTTTCCGAAAAGGAAAGAGTTGTCCCAGCCGAATGTCATAAACCCGATCTCCACGAGGAAAGAGGAGGCGCGACAACATTGCGACTCTGCTGTGGAACTTTCAGGCTTTTACCATTTTCAAATTGCTTTGTGAATTTGTACCTCTTCCCATTTCCCTTATGTGCAATTACTTGTCTATTTCTTTAAGAATTTATTTTTCTTCAAAAAGTAGCTGACATATTTTTCTGTTTCCTTCCTTTGTAACCGCTTTTAAATTATAAATTGTTGTATTTACTGCTTTCCTAACGTGCAAATACATGAAAACATGTGTTTTAATGCTTATTAATTATTGCATAATCATGCTCAACATTCATACTCCACTCGTGCCAAACAAAATACTATAGCAACGCTTGATAAGTGATTGCACTCTTCCTATATTATTACCCCATAAATTTGGAAAGGCTTTGCGGTAAAACTAGTCGATCAGTGGTGGCAGTCGACAGTTCCGTGTCTTTCCCCCTTGAGTTGTCCGCTCGAGCGTACCAGTCTAAAACCCCATAGAAACCTTACTCTGTTATGTTGTTTCATGCATCATGGTAAAACCTAGTCAGGCTAAAGTGTGGTCCGCACGATAGATTTTAAGATTGCCTTATCCAAAAGTCCACTGGGTTTCCCCAAACCCAAACGGACATCATCACGTTCTGTGCATTTATTTGGAGAACTAAATGCTTTATGCTAATTGTTGATGTTAAATAGTCGATTCTGGTGGAGGTAAGGGCCTAACCTTGTTTGACTTGCAGAAAAATGAGACACGAAGTCCCCAGATTCGGCATGGTCTCTAATATCCATCCAAGATTTCTAAGTTGGTGGGAAGATTTGAATTCTAGTGACAAAACTCTCGTCAGAAAATACTTGGGCAATCTACCATCTCTCCTAGAAATCTAGCCTAACAACATGATAATAGAGGCTGATACCCTGTTCTGGGATTGTGAAAGGTCCGTGTTCCGCTTTGGGGACATTGAAATGACACCTTTGCTGGAGGAAATAGGAGGACTGGCTAGCCTAGTATGGGAAACCCTGGGGTTGCTAATGCTTAAGAACCGCACAGGCAAAGGTTTCCTCAAAATGACGGGTCTGAAGAAGAATGCAGAACTGACATGCTTAAAGAAGTCATACATCCCTCTTGAATACTTGTACGAAAGGTGCGGTCACAGCAAATCATACCGTACCTACCACGACGAGTTTGCCATCACATCCTTGGGACACGTCCATCGTAAAGTATTCGTCTTCATGTTTTTCTTCTTGGGTCTGATTGTGTTTTCAATAAAGAAGGAGAGAATCCACAGTAGACTGGCCATGGTAACCAAGACACTAATGGAAGGAATTGGTGGGCAAAACTTCAGCATTGTGCCCATGATCATGGAAGACGTATATCGAGCCTTGGAAAAGTGTCAACGAGGGGCAAGACACTTCGAAGGCTGCAATCTACTACTTCAGCTTTAGCTCATGGAATATCTCCAAAAGGACGAGTACCGACAAGAAATTCATCAAAGAGTTTGGGATGAACACATCTCTTTCCACCATCCAAAGCGAATGAATTACATCCCCGACATGTTTGCTCGGCCTGAGAATGCCAAAGGAAGGGTCGAGCTCTTTGATAATCTGACTGAAGAACAAGTTCAGTGGATGTTCGAGTGGTTTCCGACAGAGGAGTTCATCGCCCGTTCCAGATATGCATCGTTCCTAATACTAATTGGTTTAAGAGGAACATACCCTTACGTCCCTCTTCGAGTTATGAGGCAAGCGGGTAGGAAGCAAGTCATACCCAGGGTCGACAAGATGAGCCATCTTCGAGCTGACTTCCAAAATGACGACAGTCCTCACAAGTTCCAAGCCCAGCATATGTGGCACTACAAGATTGTAATGGATAAGGACACCATCGAGCCAGACAGATATCATGCCGATTGTACTCCTTTCTATCTCGGTTAGTTGGCAGAAAATTGGGGTGGTCTGAGCAAGCCAGGGTTCGTTCAGGGCCATAGGTTTATAGATGAAAAGGCCGAGGCACAAGTCAAAAACAACCAGCTGCGCAAGAGGATCCATGAATGTGAGGATGAGCACCGTGAAATACATGAGTCTAACAAGAAACTGATCAAGGAATGGAAGGATAGGGCTATCAACACCAACAAAAGGTTAGGGTATTTGGAGCAAGGCATAGTGGAGCTGGAGAAACAATTTCTCAGAAGGATTGAAAACTGTCAAAAGGCTTAAGGGACCGACGAAGGACATCTAGCCAGAGCATACTTGTTGCTGGGACTTTGCGAGTTGGGGAAACTGTACGAGGGAAGCAAGAATGCCGAGTCTGGGGAAGGTCCTTCTGGGACCAAGTAGATAGGAATGTCTTTCTTTTACTTTATCAATGTAATAAGGCCAATGGCCATTAGTGACCTTTACTTCCTGTTTATTTAGTGTCGTTTTGGGATTCGTCTATTTTCTTATCAATAAAATGATGCATTTAGCATCTTAAGTTCTCCAAATCAATTTGTCGCTAGGCCTACCTCGGGCACAAAAGAGGTCCCCAAATTAGGACGCGCTTTACATTCCCGCACTATGTGTTTAAATACCGCAATACTTTTCATAATCCTTACTGACTTGGTTACCTTTTGTCTTTGTTTTCCTCTTTATTTATTTATTTATTCCCCTCCCCAAAGGTTAGTTCGTGCACTCTGTCATCATCGTCCTATTTTACAAAATCCAGGGGCCCTCCACCCTCTCCTCCTCTTAGTCCTCCCAAAGGCAAGAACAAAGGAAAAAAGAAAATAGAAGATTCAGGCAACAACAAAAATGAGAATGTGGTTGAACGGGTGGAGGCCACTGATGGCTAGGGTATTCGGCTTCAGAGTAAAATTGTGTCGCAACTGGAATGGAAGTTGATAAAGTTTCAAGAAGAGCTTAATCAAGTTCAGAATCTGGTAAACCTGTCATTCTCCCTCAACGTCCCAGACGTCAACATCCAGAATCCTACACCTCCTCCAAACATCCCAAAACAGCAAAATCATCATGCAGCTCATCATCACACCACCCCACCAAAGAACCAAACTCTCCAGCACACTGCAATGCCTGCCACACTCCAAACAACATTCCACTGCTTATCCCAGAACCTTATAACTCTACAAATGACCATTTCCACACTCATCCAGGCCACCATAACAATCCCATCTACGTGGAGGCCATTCCACACTGCACTCCCCCTATCACATACACACCTGAGCCTGACGAAAAGGACCTGCTTATCAAGAACTTGGCCGAGGAACTTAGGAAGCTGACCAGCCGGCTTCAAGGCGTCAAGGGAATCAAGGGAGTCGAAGGGTTGAACTATGAAGACCTCTGCATACAGCCCGATGCCGAACTGCCCGAGGGATACAAACCTCCTAAGTTTGAAATGTTTGATGGTACAGGTGATCTAAGGGTCCATCTGAGAACTTATTATTGATAAGATGGTTGGAGTAGGGAAGGATGAAAGGATCCGCATGAAGCTGTTCATGAGGAGCTTGAAAGGAGATGCATTGTCTTGGTACATCAGCCAAGATCCCAAGAAATGGTCGAATTGGGTGAGCATGGCATCTGACTTTGTGGAGAGATTCAGGTTCAACACGGAGAATGCACCAGACGTGTTCTATATTCAGAATTTGAAAAATGGAGACATTTCGCGAGTACGCTACTCGTTGGAGGTCCGAAGCTGCCAAAGTCAGACCCGCCTTAGAAGAGAAGTAGATGAACAAGTTCTTTGTCCGGGCCCAAGACCCGCAATACTATGAACGGCTGATGATGATTGAGAACCACAAGTTCTCTGACATTATCAAATTAGGTGAACGGATTGAAGAAGGTATCAAGAGCGGTATGGTCACAAATTTTGAAGCCTTGCAAGCTACAAACAAGGTTTTGCAGTCTGGTGGTGTGTCTAAGAAAAGAGACGTGGGAGCCGTGATGGTTGCACAAAGAACCAAATCCCCACTCAAATACCAAGCTTACCCACTACCTCCACTCACATATCAGCCAACCCCAAATTACCAAGCACCCTCACCCTCATACCAAGCTCCACCACCAACCTATCAATCACCTCCACCCCCGACATATCAACTTGCTTCACCCAGATACTCACAACCCGCTCATGTCTACCACACTTACAATTCTCAACCATATCATTACCAATCACCCCCTACCCGTCAAAACTTCCCTAGACCTTGTCCTAATTTTGATCGCAGACCTCTAAAACAGTATGCCGCCATCGCTGAACCCATCGACCAGCAGTATGAGAAGCTCAAAGCTGCTGGTTATGTCACCCCCATCCCTGCTGCAACCCCGAGAATCCTTCTCAATGGGTTAACCCAAAAAAGTCCTGCGCATACCACTCTGGCATGAAGGGACACACCATCGATGAATGCCGCTCTTTGAAGGACAAGATACGATCCCTGATTGACAACAAGGTCATCGTGGCAAATGAATCTGCTCTAAATGTCCGCAACAATCCTCTCCTGGACCATAAGGGTGGAGGCATCCACTTGATTGAAGTAGAAGATGACTGGGACCCCGAGGGATCAATCGGGTTGATCGCAGAAGGCGATGATCCAAAGAAACGTGCAGTCACTCACAACCCGATCATAGTCCAGATTCAACTGTCTGAGGATACTAAGGTAAATATGTCCATGCCTCTTGAGTTTGAAGCAGTGTCACCTGCAAAGACACCAGTATCGATTGAAGTTGAGTTCGTGTCTCCGGCAAAAGCACCTGCACCATTTGAGGTTGCCACCTTAACACCCCAGGCACATGTTCCATTCGAAGTGAGGGTAGCCGCGCCAATCACGGTGGCGTTATCGACCACGCCACCTTTCTATACAAATGCTATGCCATGGGACAATACAGCCGAGGTGAGAAGGAAAGGCAAAGTCAAGACTGAAGAAGCTGTTTCAGCGCAGGGTATGACAAGAACTGGTAGAGTCTATACCCCTGAACTTCTGGCTGAATCCAGCAGGCAGGCTTCCAATCGGCCTCCCATTATTGAGACAGGTCCAGAAGACTTCTGGAGGAAAGTACAGGCCAAGGAGTATTCGGTCATCGACCAGCTGAACAAAACACCAGCGCAAATATCCATCCTTTCTTTGCTGTAGAATTCCGAGATGCACATGAATGCTTTATTGAAGGTGTTGAACGAAGTCTATGTGCCAAACAACATCACTAGTGGAGAAATGACTAATATGGTGGGCCAAGTGTTAAAGAGTCACAAGATCACTTTCCATGAGGCGAGCTGCCTCCTGAAGGGTTGGGCCATAACAAAGCACTACACATCACTATGCAATGTGAATATTATTTCATCACCAGAATCCTAATCGATGGAGGATCCAGTCTTAACATTTGTCCGCTGATAACGCTCAAGAAATTGGGTAAAGGGCTGCATGAGATAAAGGATGGAGCGATCAACGTGAAAGACTTCGATGTATCTCAGAGGTCCACAATTGGTGAGATCAGCCTATGCCTGCAAATGGGGCCAACTTGGTTCGAGGTGGACTTCCAAGTGATAGATGTGCTAACGTCCTACAATCTGTTATTGGGACGACCCTGGATCCATGCTGCTGGGGCCATATCATCAATGCTACATCAGGCAGTGAAGTTCGAGTGGAACAACCAAGAGGTGATTATTTACGGCGACGGTAGCAACCCTATTTACAGTCGCCAGACTATCCCGGTGATTGAAGGAAGAAGGAAGCTGGGTGGAGAAACTTACCACCACATTGAACAGGTCAATACTACCGACAAAGACAAATGGTGGGATAGCAAAATCGCAAGTATGATGAATTGGCGAGGGTACGAGCTAGGTAAAGGGCTTGAAAAGAACCTTCAGGGGATCTCCAAACCTATCAAACTCAAGAAGCACGGCACCACTTTCGCTTTGGGATACGAATACACTTGGGAAGAATTCAAAAATTGGTCGCCACCATGGCGCGGTCCTTATTACCCTTTGGAGCAACCAATACCGCATCTAGAGGAGACCTTCCAACATGCCGACGTCATTTATGGATCAGACGAAGAAGAAACACTTGCAGCAATGAGGAACTTGTTTTTGGAGGACAGTGATACGGATTGCTATGTTATTCTCGAGGAGGAGGGGGAGGGCGGCCCTTCCATACAGGCTGTGAGCAGAGGAACGTACCTCAAGAATTGGACTGTCAGGACAACTAAAGCCTGGAGAGCCTCAGGGTAGCAAGGCTAAAACGAGCGTTACTCCTTGGTTTTCTTTACAAAATGATTTCCTTTTTCGCATTTTTAATTCCAACAATAAGATCTTCAATGTTCAAAACAATCGTTCAAAAGCAATTTTTTTTATGAATCAATATTTATTGCTATCATTTTTCTCTCATTACTTTACCTATACAACATTACTATTACCTGTCTTGATGAACCGATGACTGTGACATGCAATGAGACAATGTAGCAAACGGATGTTTATTCAGAAGAAGATGACATACCTGACGAGATTGTCAAAGAAGTTGAGAATTTTTTAGAACAGACCTAAGTCCAACCTGGACAAGACTGAAATCATCAACCTGGGAGATTTAGAAAACATCAAGAAGATACTAAGAAAGATGATAGAAAGGCACAAGCAGTGGCACGAGAAGTTATCATTTGCCTTATTGGGATATCGCACCACAGTTCGCACCTCAACAGGGGAAACTCCCTATATGCTAGTTTATGGTACTGAGGTTGCTATTCCTGCCGGAGTTGAGATTCCATCTCTAAAAATTATACAAGAAGCTGAGCTCAGCGACATAGAATGGGTAAAAAGCCGTTATGAGCAATTAGCCCTCATGGACGGAAAGAGAATGAATGCAGTATGTCATGGTCAACTCTATAAGAACAGAATGACCCGAGCCTTCAACAAGAGAGTCAAGCCTAGACAATTCACACCGGGGCATCTGGTGCTGAAGAAGATCTTTTCACATCAAGACGAAGCCAAAGTGATGTTCTCTCCCAACTGGCAGAGTCCGTACATGGTTCACCGGGTACTGACAAGAGGAGAACTTATACTCGCGGAAATGGATAGAGAAGTCTGGCCAAAACCAATCAATTCAGATGCAGTCAAACGCTACTATGTGTAATCTTTATGCTTTCTCAATGATGTAAATTGAACTATGCCTGACCTGATTCCCGTTTAAGAGGGGATATGTAGGAAACCCTATGGGTTCGATCACAATTCAATAACAATTTCATTTTCCCTGCAATTGGAAACTGGGACCCTCAAAATTCTGAAGCAAGTTCAGCCAATCGCCGCACGAGCAACAGCAAGAAGCATTCATCCATCCAACTGGGGCAGAATTTTGAGGAGGACCCTCAAAATTTCGTAGCAGGAGAGGTTGCAATGTTCCGAGCCGTGTCACGGTTGTAGGTTCATCCCAAAATTATTTTTTAATTATACATTATGCTTTTATAATATCATGCATGTTTTTTTTAAACAACTTGTTTAGAAACGCTACCCCAATAATACAGATAGTATCATCAGATCGAGCCCAGCAAGTCAAGAAAAGCCAGCGGGGATACGAACTAACCCCCCTCCCCCCCCCCCCCATTTATAGAACTCACGATCTTTCTTTTGTTGAAGTCACTAAGATTGCAAAATCCCTAAATGAACTATCCACCCAGGGGACAAACGTTGTCCAAAATACGACTCTCAAAACTGCTGCACTTGCCAACGTTCGCACATGCCCCAATGCTCCGCAGTCACAATGCTCTCAATAATCACAATGCCATAATTCATCATCAGCTGATAATTCCTACTGTCATTTTATTTCTTGCATAAGGCTACCATTCTGCCTTCTGCCTTCCGAGGTTAAGCTCTACCTCCATCTACATCATTGCATAAGGCTACCATTCTGCCTTCTGCCTTCCGAGGTTAAGCTCTACCTCCATCTACATCATTGCATAAGGCTACCATTCTGCCTTCTGAGAGTAAGCATTGTCTCCATCTGCATTTGCATCTTTGCATAAGGCTACCATTCTACCTTCCGAGGTTAAGCTCTACCTCCATCTACATCATTGCATAAGGCTACCATTCTGCCTTCTGAGAGTAAGCATTGTCTCCATCTGCATTTGCATCTTTGCATAAGGCTACCATTCTACCTTCCGAGGTTAAGCTCTACCTCCATCTACATCATTGCATAAGGCTACCATTCTGCCTTCTGAGAGTAAGCATTGTCTCCATCTGCATTTGCATCTTTGCATAAGGCTACCATTCTACCTTCCGAGGTTAAGCTCTACCTCCATCTACATCATTGCATAAGGCTACCATTCTGCCTTCTGAGAGTAAGCATTGTCTCCATCTGCATTTGCATCTTTGCATAAGGCTACCATTCTACCTTCCGAGGTTAAGCTCTACCTCCATCTACATCATTGCATAAGGCTACCATTCTGCCTTCCGAGACTAAACGTTGTCTCCATCTACATTTTCATCTTTGCATAAGGCTACCATTCTTCCTTCTGAGGTTAAGCTCTACCTCCATCTGCATCTTTGCATAAGGCTACCATTCTGCCTTCCGAGACTAAACGCTGTCTCCATCTACATTTGCATCTTTGCATAAGGCTACCATTCTGCCTTCCGAGACTAAACGATGTCTCCATCTGCATTGCATAAGGCTACCATTCTGCCTTTTGAGGTTAAGCTCTGCCTCCAATTTACCTTTCGAGACTAACCACTGTCTCAAGCACTATTTACTTCGCTTTCCTTTCGGGCTAAGCTCTGCCCTTTTACTCGCAAGACTAAGCTCTGTCTCGTCAGCATCATTCAATTGCATATGCATGGGCTGAAATATCGCCAACTCATCCAAAGGCGTCATCGTTCGGAGGCACCATTTTCATGGCCGAGAAAACCATGGAATAGCCTGAGGATCTCTTTCAACTTCTGTATATCATTATTCAAAGGCGTCATGGTTCGGAGGCACCATCCTCATGGCCCGAGAACATCATTTTCATGGCCTGCGAATCCTACATCAAGCAATTCACAGCCCAGGATGTCATGTCTGAGGACGTCATCCTTAACCGTCCAAAGACATCATTCATGGTCCAACGGGAATTTGCATCATGTTCAAATTACGCACAATATATGCTTGTATTATTTATTTGTAGGTAATCCGGCGAGCAAAAGGCTATCCCGGCAGGAGCGGTCCCGCTCCAATTCTCCTAACAACCCCGTAAGTCGTTTGTGCACCTAACCCTATACTTTGTGTCCGTTCTTGTAAAACTTCATCGATATACTTCACCGATGACTCCTAAACTACATACGACCTAATTCCTGTAAAACCAGGGATATGTAGGCAACTGAGAAACAAGGGTGCAGCCTGAAACTCTTCAAACCATTTCACTAGGTCGAAATTGGCCATCATATTTTTACCCGACAACTCTTTCATCCTTCCCGATTAAAAAGGGGCAGCTTTTGATACCCAATTTTTTCCTCACACTATTTTAAAATTACATATATACCTTCAAAAACATGCTTTCATAGCAATTGGTATTTTTCTATAATTTTATCATATTTTTACTAATTTATTTTAAATCATCCAGTGTTTTCATTTCTAATAATTAATTATAAATTGCATTACAAATGATTTCAAAAACATTTCTTGACTTGATATATTATTTTTAATCCTATTGAGACCAAATTATTTCACAATTAGCCAGATTGACACTCTTTGGCTATAATTACAATAACTTTGCAATTATAGCCAAATCACATGTTTTATACTATTTTTACTTAATAATTAGTCATTCATGTTTTAAATACTAATTAATCATTTTAATTTTCTCTATTAAGAATCAATTTCATTTTTTATAATTATTAGCCATTTTTATAAATTATTTATCTATTTTATGAGGTATTTAACAATTAGCCACTTTTATTTTTAATTCTAGCCTAATTAATCCGGACCCCTAACCCATTTAACTAGCCTAACTACCCAGCCCTATCCTCTAAAAATACCCGGCCCAACCCCTCATTCGATCTGAGCCATTGATTAATTCAAATCAATGACCCAGATTGGTCATTTCCTTAATTAACCTAGGTGACTACCCTCCCCCCGTCTCATTTTCCTCTCTCTCGATTTTTACACTCAATCGTCTCTCTGAATCCTCTCCCCTCTCTCTCTAAACCCTTCATCTACTGAGCCCTGTCCCTCCCTTCTCCGTCCACCTCCTCGCCATAAACCATGGAGGTTTCACCTCTCACCAGCCTTATGGCTCCATCCTTCGCCTTATGTCACTGTTTGGGGGTTCTCAAGTGAACCAGAGGTGGTTCGATTCCCAGCTCCGATCTTATGTCATCTTTCCGGCCGTCTATGGCCGTTCGAGTAAGATCTATCACCCTCCAGTTAAAAGCCGGTAAGATTTTGGGTTTTCTTCTTCTTCTCTGGGTTTTCTCTGGAAACCCTAACTTTGAACCCTCCGATTTCTTTAGATATGTAACAGATCTGTGTATATTATGAGGTTTTTACATGTTTTCTTCAAAGATCTTCTCATTTCCTAAAATGATTCTTCACTTTTCAAAACTAGGGTTTCAAGATCCTTTTTAAGAACATTTCTTTTCCTAATTTCCTAGCATTATCTTGTGATTTTTACCATGTTTAAACATCATCTGAGCTTTTTCCTTTGTTCGATTACTCTGTTGTTAAAAGCCCCAAATTTCTAGGTTCAATATGTGAGTCCGAGTCTATTTTGCAGTATTGTTTACCTGTTCTAGCATGCTACTGTACTTTCATGTATATTCTATGTGTTCTTGTGATTTCTTGCTCTATAATCACAGTTAGGGTTTCTGATTCTTTGTCGCTTATGCCTAAACCATGCTTGTCTAACTGGTTCCTTTAATTACTTGTTATTTTTTGGGATAAATCCTTAATTTCATGATTAGGGTTTTTTGGTTTTTTCTTACTATATGATATTCTGTTCAAATCGATATTGTTTTAGCATTTTGAATCTCTGAATAAGTATGTTTAGTGCTCTCAATTGATTTCTTTCCTTGTTTATCACTTTTTGTTACCATCGAACATTGACTCCTTAATTAAAGGGAGTACTTATATTAATTGGATTCTAATTAGAGTTTATTTCTATAATTATTATGAACTATTACTTGTTACCTTATTTGCTACCTGCATTCAAACTATATATACTCTACTCTCTCATCAGCATAGGACACGAACACACACTAGTTCAAAAGCTCTCTATCACAACTAAAAGCTTTCTGCTCTCTTTTTGGGCTACTTATTACTGTTCTAAGTTAGCCGGCTGCAAGCCAAGGCTAACTATTGTGCTCTCCTACTCTCCACTTTGTGCTTATTCTCCTTTAACTGGTATGTTTTCAGTTTAACTTAAAGCTTCAAAATAACATGTTTCTTTTGTTATTGCAGTTCCTTCTATTTCTACTATGCTTTTACTGATGGTTCTGTTGTGTACCCTATAATTAGCAAGTCTACTTTCACTTTACTAGTAATATTGTTAAGCTGTCCTATCCTCCCTTAGATTCAGCATGTTATCTCCCCTAGCACACCCCTCAATCTGATTCTGTTAGTTTCTGGCCTGAACCTCTTTATGAAGAAACTGTTTCTGTGGTTGTTAAGTGCTATAATACCTTAGTACTTCTCTAGTGATAACTTGTATGCAAATCTATACCTTTGTGTTTCTTATTTGTCCCCAACTCCCTTCTTCCCTGTTTGTGTCTGTTGAAATGACTCTGTTCTTGCTCTGTGTTTGTTTGTTAGTTGTTACTCTGATTTTTCTATCCCCTCCCCTTTCAAACTGATAGAATGAGATCTTCTGTTGTTCATATTCAAAACATATTTCAAAAGCTATTTTCAGAAACTGTTTTTCAACTCAAATCTCTCAAAACTATGTCAAGCACTCTCACATATACTCTTAGACATTAGGTTCTGCCCCTCTTGTGTGAGCATTGCCTTGGGACCTTGAGCTCCCTATGAACTTTGACACATAAGAGCTGGCCTTTCCACACTGCACTTACTCAGTATGGTTATGGAAATCTGGGTGTGAGCACTTCCCGGGATCCTTTGAGATCCTTAGGGAACTCTGACACACCTGGATTATATGAAAGGCTGTGAATATCAGTGGTATTGAGGCATTCTGGAGATTCTGGGTTTATCAGTAGGCTCCCTATAGTGTGACTTCTTATTTTT
>ML376033.1:1939-28279 GCA_005239525.1 Nicotiana knightiana | reverse complement strand
TTCACTTCTATAATTTAATAATTATTTGTAAACAACTATTGGGGATGGATAGTGAAAAGGGAAAGGGTAGTCATGCATGTTATAAATATTAATGTCACGACCCAAATTACTAACTTAGGTCGTGATGGCGCCCAACATCGGGATTAGGCAAGCCCACACTTAAATTACTAAGGATTTCTCCCATGATTGGTTACACATCCCAATACGTGCCAAGTTTTTAAAGTTCAAAAACATTAATTGAAAAAGATAGCAAGCCAATTTTCTTTTTACCAAAAGCAATCAAAAAGAAGAATGAGCCAATATATATATATATATATATATATATACAGACCCGCAAAACAAAATAACAATTACGTGTGTGCCAGGAATTAGTTTCACTAGTCCTACGGGCATACTAACATAATATACAAAACATAATATACAATCCCACTGTCTGAAAGAAATACATAGGAAATAAGCAAAAGAAAACTCCATGGTGCTGCCGAGGATTTTCAGGAGAAGCAGCTCACCGTGAAGTTGGGTCCAACTAAGATCAGAATCGAGCTCCGGTCTGATAACCAGATGCACTAGCCTCAGAACCTGTACAATTAAGTACAGAAGTGCAACATGAGTACATAAACAAATATGTACCCAATGATACTCACCGCCTAACCTCGAAGAGGTAGTGACGAGAGGTCGACTTGACACTCACTAAGGTCCAATAAAATGATTAGCAATATATAATATCAGTAATGGACATACAAGGATGATAAAAGCAATAAGCATTTAAAATGACAGTAATTCAAATAAATACTGGAGGTAAATATACAATTTTCACTTCATTATTCTTTTCTTTCCTTTAAAAATATATATATCTGAACACTCAAAATCCATAAAAGAATTCTTAACAATTTAACATGCACATACAGGATAAGGAAAACCGACCTGAGCCATCATAATGATCATATATGTGCACTGCCGAGGGTCGAACGGCCCGAACCATAATATATATCTTTCAATCTCGCCATGGCGTACGGACCGCTCCCCTGAGAGTGGGGGAAATAACACTCTGCTCGCGGAATAAAAATTGCAAAGCGGTCACATGCACACACAATCCACACGTTTATTCTTTATCAATTACTTTTCATGAAAAATTCCTTAAAATGACTTAAATTCCATGATATCAGGGAAACAAGCTGCATGTAACATTAATTCACTAAGCATATAGTTTATTTCAAGGAAAACATAAGGCATGGTGTAGGCCTAACTACTCGGACATAACCATAATAATCGCTAAGTACAGACTCTCGTCACGTTGCGCGTACGTAGCCCCCACAAACATTAGCACATAGTCATTTATAACACCTAAGGGGACAGTACCCCCTTACAAGGTTAGAAAGGAGACTCACCTCGTGTCGAATCTATTCCCCGGACCAAGAACGAGCCCGAAACTCCGAACTCTACACCTGAGGACTCGAAACTAGCCAAATGTTATACACATTCATCAATTTATGCTCAAAGTATGGAAATTCTCCTACTACTAAGTCAAATTCGCCATTCTTGAAGAAATCCTAAAATCCAACCCCGGGCCCGCATGCCCGAATTCCAAAAATTTTCGAAGAAAACACTCACCCATAGCCTAAGGATCATTAATATACGATTTTTGAATGATCTCTTAGCCAATTCACGGGTAATTTTTTAAATTCTCGAAGGCCCTAGGTTACCACCCAAATTCCTAAATTTTCACTAATTAAGTAGTTAAATTCCACTAAGAATGCATGCATTAGCTAACTCTTAGATAGAATCTACTTACCTTTCAGTGGTTGAGTCGTTGAGCCCTTATCCCTAGCTCTCAAGGTGTTCTAATGGAGAAAGAGTTGAAGAAATAATGAAGAATCCCGTATTTAAGAAACACACTGTCTGACAGTGTTTCCGCACCTGCGGCTTGAGGACCGCACCTACGTTCTCGCACCTGCGAGCAAAGGCTCGCACCTGCGAAAATGGATGAGGAAGCCTGGGCCCGCACCTTCGGAGTGGGGACCGCACCTGCGGCTCCGCTCGCGGAACTTTTTCTGCACATGTGAGAAATGGCCTGCCCGTTGGGAGTTGAACCTGCGAGGGTGAGACCGCAGGAGCGGTCCCGCACCTGCGACTGGGCAACCACACCTGCGGTCAACACCAGAACAGGTGCACCAGCAGCTATTTCAGCTGGTTTTTGGCCTCGTGTGGTGTTCAGGAGGCACCTGGGCCCACTGGAGCCCCCGTCCAAATATACCAACAAGTCCCAAATCATAACACAGAATCGCTCGGGCCTTCAGAACACCCAAAACAATGCTAAAACACAAAATCACACCTCCAAAAGCCCTAGAACCAAACTTAGGAACTTTAAGTTTTCTTGACTTCGCTAACAACGCGCCGAACCGACCTATATTACTCTGAATGACACCAAATTTTCCAGGAAAGTCATAAATGACATAACAGAACTATTCCCGGTCTCACAATTCCATTCGGACCTCGATAACACAAAAACACGTCCCAAACCACAATAGAAACTTAAAGAACTTCTTATTTCAATATTGGGCGCCGAAACGCTCCTGGGTCATCAGAAACCCATTCCAAACATACGCCCAGGTCCAAAATCATCATACAAAGCTACTGGACAGAACGAAACTCGATTCCGAGGTCGTTTACCCAAAAAATTGACCGAAGTCAAACTTAGCCTTAAAGGCCAATCTTAAGGAACCAAGTGTTCCTATAGCACTCTAAACACTTACGAATCTCGAACCACCCGTCCCCGCAAGTCATAAATCACAATAAGCTATGGGAAGTTTCATTTAGGGGAACGGGGTCTGATAACACAAAACGACTGGTCGGGTCGTTATAATTAAAGGGTATAAATCATGCTATAAGGTTTACATTCCTTATTTACGCAACAGAAATCATGTTTAGGATCAACATGTGCAAAGCATGTCATGCATTAGAAATCATGCTATTTAGGCTTTATGAACACTCTTTCAGCATCTTGTTTCAGTACTGTCATTCATCACTTAGAAAATTTCGTGGTAGGGTAAATAATGTTAATAATTGGTATCTTCTGCAATCATGTTTCATATTGCCATGCGCACTTAGAAATCCTGTCCGTAGGATAACACTTACAAACTGTACTCTTGCATATTCTGAAATCGTGCATAATGCTATGAGCATTTAGAAATCTTTCTTAGAATTCTGTATATGCATCATTCTGCATCCCTACCTGTGCATTAGATACCATGTTTTAGGATTTCATTCATACTCGCTTAACAACACCTAGTCTAACTACTGGTGCATGTAAAAGTCATAAAACACTTCACTCAGTTTCTCTAAAACTGGCAACAATTCTGTGTTCTGAAAAACCTAGAACAGCATGTGTAGGTAATAATTTGCAACAGTCCCTTTAAAAATTCAGATAATTAGTATACACTGTCCCCCGCCTAGGCAAGCCTTAGGAGATTAAATTGCTAAAATTGGAAATTTTCCTCTTTGTTATTATCATTTAGACACCATGTTTTAGGATCTGCATCAAAGACTTTAACCATGTTTGAGTCATGCTGCTTATTTGCCTTATCTGTGGTGGTACTTTAGCCTTTTCCTGTTTGTATGTTTATCCCCCTTAATTGCAGTCCTAGATGTTTCTTGTTTGTCACTTAGTGTTTTGCCTTTAAACCTAAGGGTCTGCCTAGCATCTCCCTTTAGGATAGGAGTCCTAATTTCCCCCGGGACTGATAGGAAGGGATGGGTAACAACATGCAATAGAGGTCGAGACCAACACTCGATTTAGTTACTTTCACTGGGTGGGAAAGGGTAGAATATGGATATGATAATCGGTACGCTAATACCACGTGTAGCCCCTCTTTGAGGAGTGATTATCAGGTAATGTATTGATGTGATCCATATTATTATAAACCTAGGATAACCTTTATATGCTTAGATCGTAATCCTTTCAAAATCTAACCTTCTTTACTATTTTCAAACATCTGCATGCTCAAGACTTAAATCCCATCTTATTTGAGCCTTTATTTGTTTGTTTGCTAAGTCGTACAAATTCACAAAAGATGTTTGGCCGGGAACCACACTTGTGGATCCTGAGTGGTGCCTAACACCTTCTCCTTAGGATAATTTCAAGCCCTTACCCTATCTCTGGTTAACAACGAAGTTGTAAATGAACCCCTTTGGTGTCCTAATGAACCTTTAAAAATCCTTAGGTGGCGACTCTGAAAACACAAACTCATTTCCCAAAAGGAAAGATTTGTCCCAACCGAATGTCATAAACTCGATCTCCACGAGGAAAGAGGGGGCGCGATAACCGTCCAAAGACAACTTTCATAGTCCAACGGGAACCTGCATCATGTTTAAATTTATTCATAGTATACGCTTGTATTGCTTTTATTTGCGGGTAACTCGGCGAGAAACGGCTATCCCAGTAGGAAAAATCCCGCTCCAGTTATCCTAGCCGTCTCGAACCCGATATCCCGCAAACCGTTCATTCACCCAGCCCTAGATGTTGCGTCTGTTCTTGTGATAACTTCATCGGTATACTTCTTCGATGAATCTGGAACTACATACGACCTGATTCCTGTAAAACCAGGGATATGTAGGCAGCTCAGAAGCCGGAGCGCGGCCTAAACCTCTCTAACCGTTTCGCTCGGTCAAAATTAGCTATTTATCTTTACCCGACAACTCTTTCATCCTTTTCGGGTAAAGAGGGGCAGCTGCTAATGTCCAATTTTTCCCAAAATATTTTTAAAATTGCATATGTACCTTCAAAATCATGCATTAACAACGATTGGTATTTTTCCATAATTTTCCTATATTTTGTCTAATTTATCTAGCATTTTATTTCCAATAAATAATTACAAAATCACGTCACAAATGATTTCAAATGCATTTATTGATTTAATTCACTGTTTATGGTCCTAATAAGATCAGATTATTTCATAATTAGCCAAATTGACATCTTTTGGATATAATTGCAATAGCTTTGCAATTATAGCCTAAGCATGTAATTTTATACTATTTTTTTACCAGAAATTAGCCTCTTATATTCGTAAATATAAAATAATCATTTTAAAGTTATTTCCATGCATGTGATTCATTTTTATAATTAGTAATTACTTTATAAAACTGTTTTAACTAAATTATCTGGGTATTTAACAAATAGCCTATGCCTATTTTAATTTTAGCCTAAATTGATTAATCACTTCCTATTAGACCAGACCCAAACCTGATTAAATCAAGACCAAATACCCTAGCCCAAATCCATCAATCCCCCGGCCCAATGTCTTGTTTAGTTTGGATTGTTGATCAATTTTTGATCAACAAAACAGATCCCCGTTTTCCATGATTAATTTAGTAGTCTACCCCCCCCCCAAACCCTCATTCTCTTATTTCTCCTCTCACACTCCGCCGTCATCTCCTCTCTTATTCTCTCAAATGCTCTCTGCCCTAATCCTAGTTCTCCCTCGCCGGTGCTCTCAGGTCGTCGACTATGGGGGCTTACCACCATCCTCCAGCTTTAATGGCTCTATTGTGCCGGGATTCCTGCCTTCTTTGAGGTCCTCAAGGGGCCAGTGGCCATTCCACTCACCCTTGGGCCTGTGCTCACCATTCTCAGGCCACCATGGCTCGATCGAGTAATATCTTTCCTTTTTCCTGCTAAACCTATGGGTTTCTAAGCCGTTCTCTCTATTTTTGGGTTCTTTTCTAGAAAACCCTAACCTCTTCTAATATACCTCTTAGATCTATAACAGATCTGGGGTCTTTCTGAGCTATTTTCATTTGTTTCATGAAAAACCTTTCAATTTCTCAAAGTGTCGCATTATTTTTCCATTAGCGTTTCCGGAACATTTCTTCAAAATATATTTCTGGTCTTTTAATGTTGTTCTCTGATGTTTAAAACGATCTTTTGTTAAAATTGCTTTTTAGTCATAACTTGTTATCATAAAACCTTAGGTTTAGCACTTGTTATAATTCTGAGTCCGTCTTTTGTAATATGTTCATGTGCTTGTTTCTCATGAACACTCTGAGTTTCTATGATTTTACCCTATTATGTTCAGTAGGGTTTTTGATTCTTTCTTCTTGCACTTATATTATATTTATTCTGTTAATTCCTCTAATCAGTTCTATCTTCTCTAGTTGAATCCCTGATTCTATGTGATTCTTACTTTACTATGTTTCTGATTTTACTTCTTCTTGCCTATTATGTGTTTATTCCGTTTGTTCATAGAAATTTTGTGTTAATTCTCCCCTTAATCAGTATTGTTCCTATTTGAATCCCTAATTTTCTGTGATTAACACCTTTTACTGATTTCCTGTGATGATATCTTTTACTGATTTCCGACCTCTAAGTTATTTTCTCGCCTTATTTTATGGTTGACTATACTGTTAATTGATTCTTATGATATTTCCTTAATTAGAACCTTATGTACCTAGTCCTAATTACTTGTTCTATACTTGCACTGTTTGAATTGTTTCCTTATCTGTTATGCTCCAGTTACACATTGATTTCTTTCCTTATTTGTTATTTGTTCTTACCGTTTGAAGCTAACTCTCTTAATCAAGGGAGTACTTGCACTAATTTTGCTCTAATTGGTTCTGAGTTCTATAATTTACTGCCTAATTGTGATTCTTACCTTATTCTACCTAGTTTCAAATTACTATATATATATATATATATATATATATATATATGCTCTCTCATTCACCAACCAAGATAATCCACTAACACACACACGAACACATTTGGTTCAAAAGTTATCTCTCACACTCAAAGCTTTCTACTCTCTTTCTATGTCACGTACTATTATTCTAAGTTAGCCGGCTGCAAGCCAAGGCTAACTATTGTTCTCTTATGTCTCTTTACTTTTGTGTTTATTGTCTCTTTACTGGTATGTTCTGATTTTCAATTCAAGTACCAAAACCAATATGTTTCTTTTTACTGCTTCAGTTTATCATGTTCCTAAATGTTTCTATCTATTGTTTTGTTGTTCAACATGTAATTGACCTCCTTGCATCATTGCGTCATCTAGTATGCTAGTTATGTCTTACCTCTTTAGGGTTATCATGGTCTTATAAACCTGTAATCTGTCTCAATGTAACTCTACTTTGTTTTGATGCTTGTGTACTGGTTGCCTAGTTCTGGTATGCATCTATTGATTTGTTACCCTAAGTTGTCTTGATGCTATGCTCAATCATATTTAGTATGAAATCCTACACTATGCTATCTCCCAATCCCATGAATCCCCTAGAGCACTTCTGATTCTGTAACTATGTTCTAATTAGCATTCCTGAATCTATGTGTTACTATCTGCACCAAGTGCAAACGACTTCTGTCTGTTATGTGTTCACCATACCTGCTCTATTTATCCCCAATCCCCAGTTATCCATGTGTGAAGGTTTGTTCTCTGAGTATTGTTGAACTTGTTTGGCTGACCTGCTGTTTGTTTAAATTACACAACTGTTTTCAAAAGTTGTTTTACTAAACAATTCTCCTATTTTATAGAACTACTTCAACTGGGTCTCTTTTTCAAATATTGCTTTCTTGTTAAACCTTTTCAAAACTATGTCAAGCACTCTCACTCTACTCTTAGGTCATTAAGTTCTGCGCCTCCAGTGTATGTCTACCTTGTGATTCCTGTGAGATCCCTCTGAACTCTGATGCACTGGGGCTGGCACTTCCACACTACACTTACTCAATTATGGTTGTGAAATCTGGGTGTGAGCACTGCCCGGGATCCCTTGAGATCCTTAGGGAACTCTGACACACCCGGATATGAGAAAGGCTATAAATCATTTGGGCATTTGAGGTTCTGAGAATCTGGGCCTGTTTTCAGGCTCCCTATAGTGTAACTTTTTATTTTTCTTTATCTATTTATGTAATTCATTCACATTGGTTTATAATAATTGTTGTAAACGAATATTGGGATTGGTAATGAAAATGGGAGGGTAGCCATGTCTGTTGTCGATATCAATAGGGTAGAAACCATGACATACGCTTACATTTCTATGTGAGCATTAGAATCCATGTTNCCTAGGTAACCAACCTTTATAAAACTGGAAACTTGTTGTTTTTGTGTTTACTGCTTAATGGTTATCAGGCTTAAAATCAGTAGGAAAGCTGGTTAGGGCCCCTGCTTCTGGGTTTATAAAATTGAAACTACATATCTTCTGTGTTTTGATATTCACTTAGACATCATGTTTTAGGATCCTGTATAATAATACTGCCCTTGTTTATGTTTTGAGTCGTGCTGATTACATGCATTATCTGTGGAGGTAAATTTGAGCATCTTAATTGCTCTTTCCTGCCTTTATCTGCTAAAGTCCTATTTGTTCTTGTTTGTCGCCTAGTATTTTCTCCTTTTAAACCTTAGGGGTCTGCCTAGAACTGACTTTAAGTAGAGGTCGTTAAATAAACTCGCTTAATAACTGCTAAGGGGTGGGAAGGGTAGACATGGATATGATGACCGGTGCGCTAATGCCACGTGTAGCCCCTCTTCTGAGGAGTGATTACCAGGCATTGTACTAATGTGATCCTATAGGATAAATAACCAAGGACCCCCTATCTTTAGCACATATGTGTGCTTAGACTACGAATCTTCTCAAAAACCTTTATTTGTTTACCTATGTGTTTTTATTGCTTATATGCCACCTATTTTAAAATTCACAAAGTTTGTTTGGCCGGGAACCACAGTTGTGGACTTTGAGGGGTGACTAACACCTTCCCGTTGAAGTAATTTCAAGCCCTTACCCTATCTCTAGTTATCCAATCTGTGTTTGCAAATGACCCTTAGTAGGTGCTCTAACGCACCTTAATTTGTTAGCTGGCGACTCTTCAATTCCTTACCCCTTTCCCTAAAGGAAACGAGTTGTCCCAATAATGTCAAATACCCTAACCGATCCGAAAGGAGAGGGAGAAAAAAAGGGGTCACGACACTAGTGTGAATGTATGATGTGCCCTAGATTACACTTTCACATATTCTTTTGTTGTTTCTACTTGTACTTTTACGCTATTGATTGCAATTCTAAAGCTAAGAGACAATGTTTTTGGTTTTGGTTGTTTTTCAAATTATAAAACATCTAGGGTTGCGACTTCCACCTAGTTGGTTACCTAACAGATTTAGAGCTTTAGGGCTTGTTGTGGTTGATCGGGATACGATATAGAAATCACACACGATTACTANTCCTTAGGGAACTCTGACACACCCGGATATGAGAAAGGCTATAAATCATTTGGGCATTTGAGGTTCTGAGAATCTGGGCCTGTTTTCAGGCTCCCTATAGTGTAACTTTTTATTTTTCTTTATCTATTTATGTAATTCATTCACATTGGTTTATAATAATTGTTGTAAACGAATATTGGGATTGGTAATGAAAATGGGAGGGTAGCCATGTCTGTTGTCGATATCAATAGGGTAGAAACCATGACATACGCTTACATTTCTATGTGAGCATTAGAATCCATGTTTAGGACCAATACATTCTAAGCATGTCATGTATTATATATCATGTTCTTAGGTTTACTGTTTCAGCATCACATTTGACATTATTTTCATCACTTAGAAATCCTGTTTCTAGGCTAAATAACAACATTAATATAAAAATTGTTGCTACTGCATATTCTGAAATCATGCTGTAACTTTCTGTGCATCTAGAAATCATACTTTTTTAGGAATTTTGCATATAAATCATTCTGCATCTTATAATGTTCATACCAGATACCCTGTTTTAGGATCTCACTAAGTTATACCTAGCTAAACTACTGATGCATGAAAAAGGGACACAAGACAGTCTCACATATGATTATCCTGTGTTAGTAAAACTAGTAATAATCCATGNCCCCACACCCCACACCTAGGAAAGCCCTAGGTAACCAACCTTTATAAAACTGGAAACTTGTTGTTTTTGTGTTTACTGCTTAATGGTTATCAGGCTTAAAATCAGTAGGAAAGCTGGTTAGGGCCCCTGCTTCTGGGTTTATAAAATTGAAACTACATATCTTCTGTGTTTTGATATTCACTTAGACATCATGTTTTAGGATCCTGTATAATAATACTGCCCTTGTTTATGTTTTGAGTCGTGCTGATTACATGCATTATCTGTGGAGGTAAATTTGAGCATCTTAATTGCTCTTTCCTGCCTTTATCTGCTAAAGTCCTATTTGTTCTTGTTTGTCGCCTAGTATTTTCTCCTTTTAAACCTTAGGGGTCTGCCTAGAACTGACTTTAAGTAGAGGTCGTTAAATAAACTCGCTTAATAACTGCTAAGGGGTGGGAAGGGTAGACATGGATATGATGACCGGTGCGCTAATGCCACGTGTAGCCCCTCTTCTGAGGAGTGATTACCAGGCATTGTACTAATGTGATCCTATAGGATAAATAACCAAGGACCCCCTATCTTTAGCACATATGTGTGCTTAGACTACGAATCTTCTCAAAAACCTTTATTTGTTTACCTATGTGTTTTTATTGCTTATATGCCACCTATTTTAAAATTCACAAAGTTTGTTTGGCCGGGAACCACAGTTGTGGACTTTGAGGGGTGACTAACACCTTCCCGTTGAAGTAATTTCAAGCCCTTACCCTATCTCTAGTTATCCAATCTGTGTTTGCAAATGACCCTTAGTAGGTGCTCTAACGCACCTTAATTTGTTAGCTGGCGACTCTTCAATTCCTTACCCCTTTCCCTAAAGGAAACGAGTTGTCCCAATAATGTCAAATACCCTAACCGATCCGAAAGGAGAGGGAGAAAAAAAGGGGTCACGACACTAGTGTGAATGTATGATGTGCCCTAGATTACACTTTCACATATTCTTTTGTTGTTTCTACTTGTACTTTTACGCTATTGATTGCAATTCTAAAGCTAAGAGACAATGTTTTTGGTTTTGGTTGTTTTTCAAATTATAAAACATCTAGGGTTGCGACTTCCACCTAGTTGGTTACCTAACAGATTTAGAGCTTTAGGGCTTGTTGTGGTTGATCGGGATACGATATAGAAATCACACACGATTACTAACTCTATACCTCTCGGTAGTTTGAGTGATTTTTCCCAATTTGGCTTTCTCAAGTCCAAATGGGTATTTCATGAAACAAGTGATAAATGCTCTAGTCGGGTCTTACTATCTCTAGGTTCGACCCTTTAATTGGGGCTATCAATTTCTTGAGTTCACCCCAATTCCTACTTAGCCAAGTTTTCCTAGACTTAGCCTTTCTTTCTCAAGTAGAGGCTAAGTCAATTAGGCATGATTCAATGTTTGCAACCATCAATTCTCAAATTCAAGCAAGAACTAGGCTAAATATCATAAACACAATAATAAATAAGCCCTAAATCAATCACCCAAAGTACCCAAACTAGGGTTGGGTCACAACCCTAGCTACGGGTTTAGCTACTCATGAAGAATGAAGAAATTAAGGAAGAAACTAAGATAAAATTCATAATACTTGATTAAGGAAAGAAATTTAATGGTTAAAAGCTAAACTAGTACAAAGTTACCCAATACAGTAAATAAAAACGGCTCTAGGTGTTCAGGTGCACCAAACTTACAAAACTTAACCTAAAAATGACAAAAAGATCTATTTATACCCAGTTGAAACTATCTGACAAAATTGCCTTGTGGAGGTTGTACGGCTGCATAATTCTGTGTGCAGTCCGCAATTTGAGATTGACTGGTCAAGTTGGCTTTTTACGGTCGTATAAAATTGGGATGCGGCTGCACTCATCTAATTGTGTGGACCGCACATTTCTGAGTGCCGCACTCGCACACTTGAACGTGGACTGGAGCTGGACTTCTTTCTGCGGACCGCATAATTATGAGTGCGGCCGCACAATAATATTGCGGTCAGCACATCTTCAAGCTCCCAAAATACATTTTCTCTGAATCTATTCTTCTGCGGCCTCACAATAATTGTACGGTCCGCACTCTGTGATGAAATTCCATTAGTGCATCTTCAGAGTTTGCGGCCGCATACAATATTGTGTAGTCCGCATTGTGGCCCTTTTTGCCTTGTTTTGGCCCTTGTCCAATTTTACTCCTTTTTGAGTTGATTTTTAATTCTTTCGATCATTTCCCAATAATCCTGAAAGAAAGCACATTTCATTAGTTCTCAGGAATACCTTTAAGCATTTTTTAGCTAAAAGGAAAGTAAAAGAGACCAAATAAGCAGTCAAAATCCCTACCTATCACCTACTTGTTATTTTGTTGCTTTATGTATATACTTGTACATGATTTATGTAGGTGTATTGTCATAGCCTCATCACTACCTCGTTAGGGTTAGGTTCGACAGTTACGGAGTACATTGCATCGGTTGTACTCATGTTATACTTCTGCACTTCTTGTGCAAATACTGGTGTTGGTCCTAACAACGTCTGGTGGTGTTTCTACTCGGATTCAGCAGTATTGGATACTTGAGGTATAGTTGCATAGCGTCCGCAGCCCTGAAGTCTCTTTCTTTATCTATTTTACTGTCTATTTAGTTTCAAACAATTATACATTGTTACAGACCGTATATGTAGTATTCTAGCTGCTCATGTACTTGTGACTCCGGATTTCTGGGAGTAGTTACACTCGCGTTATTTCTATTAACACTTTAGTAAATTATGAGTTTATTAATCGTTAAATGGCACAACTCTATTGTAATGGTTAAAGACTGGTTATTTAATTTGATAATTTCGGCTTGCCTTGCAAATAGATATTAGTCGCCATCACGGTCCCGATGTTGGAAATTCAGGGTTGTGACACTTCATGAGTAGCGGTAAGGTCCGTTTACATACTATCCTCCCTATATCTTACTTGTGAAATTATCCTGGTTTTCTTTGTTGATTGTTATTTGTAAGGGGAAACAATAACTGTATAAGTCACTCTAAAAATAATAGTCTACAAAATGTATATTTTTTATATATGAATATACATATTTTATACATATTTTTTATATATTTTGCTATAGAATATAATTATTTTTGACCGATGGGCCAAATATGTATCTTTCCCTTTTATATATCGTGTTTTTAATTCAATGAACCAAACTGTCACGACCCGGAATTCCCACCTTTGGGATCGTGATGGCGCCTAACATTTCACATGCTAGGCAAGCCAACATTAGAGAATCGTTAAGCAAATTATTATTCAATTCTGTAAATAAAATCAATTAAGCAAAAATGAAATAAAATCGAGTGCGGAATAACATAAATGCCCGTAATATTTACTACAATTCAGATATGGGGTCACAATTCACGAGCTTCTATGATTTTCTACAAACAGAGTTTGAAAGAAATACAACTATTTTGAACGAAACGAAACAGTAAAAAAAGGGAAAATAGAAGGGGACTTCAAGGTCTGCGGATGCCAGCAAATCTACCTTGAGTCTCCAATGAGCAAATCCGAGCTGCTTCGCCTCTCAAGCAGCTGGGACCAAGGCCTAATACGGAGCCATCTGAATACTCGACTGATAGTTGTTATTATATGCAAACTCCGTTAGTGGCAGAAATTGATCCCATGAACCACCAAAGTCAATCACACAAGCACGCAACATGTCCCCCAAAATCTGGATGGTACGCTCCGACTTCCTGTCGGTCTGAGGATGAAACGTTGTGCTCAACTCAACCTGAGTACCCAACTCTCTCTGCACGGCTCTCCAAAACTGAGATGTGAACTGAGTGCCTCTGTGGGAAATGATAGAAACTGGAACCCCATTCAAACGGACAATCCCCCTGATATAAATCTTAGCTAACCTCTCCGATGAATACGTAGTACCAACAGGAATGAAATGCGCGGACTTGGTTAGTCGATCCACAATAACCCATATAGCATCAAACCTCCTCGAAGTCCGTGAGAGTCCAACTACAAAGTTCATGGTGATCCGCTTCCACTTCCACTCCACAATATCGAACCTCTGAAGCAATCCACCAGGTCTATGGTGCTCATATTTGACCTGCTGACAGTTGAGACACCGAGCCACAAACTTCACAACATCCCTCTTCATTCTCCTCCACCAATAATGCTGCCTCAAATCCTGATACATCTTCGCGGCACCCAGATGGATGGAATACCGCGAACTATGAGCCTCTGCTAGAATCAAATCTCGAAGTCCATCTACAACGGGCGCGCAAATCCGGCCCTGCATCCTCATGACCCCATCATCACCAATAACCACAGCTCTGACATCACTACGACGGACACAGTCCTGAAGAACAAGCAAATGTGTATCATCATACTGGCGTGGTCTAATCTGATCGTAAAGAGAAGACCTGGAGGCTAAACAAGCCAACACCCGTGGAGGCTCTGATAGATCCAATCTCACCAAATGACCTGTTGTGTCCTGAACATCAAGGGCTAATGGCCGCTCTGCTACTAGAAGGTAAGCTAAACTCCCCAAACTCTCTGCTCTGCGACTCAAGGCATCGTCCACTACATTAGCCTTCCTCGGATGATATAAGATAGTGAGGTCATAATCCTTGAGGAGCTCCAACCATCTCCTCTGACGCAAATTCAAGTCCTTTTGCCTCAGCAGATACTGCAAACTGCGATGATCAGTCAAAATCTCACACTGCACTCTATACAAATAATGCCGTCAAATCTTCAAGGCATGGACAGTGCCAGCTAACTCAAGATCGTGCACTGGATAATTTCTCTCGTGCACCTTCAACTGTCTGGACGCGTAGGCAATCACCCTACCGTCCTACATCAATACCTCTCCCAAGACAACTCTAGAAGCATCACAATAAACTGTGTAAGAACCTGAACCAGCAGTAAAACTAGTACTGGAGTTGTAGTCAATGCTGACTTGAGCTTCTGAAAGCTCTCCTCATACTCATCAGACCATCTGAATAGAGCACCCTTCTGGGTCAATCTGGTCGAAGGCGAAGCAATCGAAGAGAATCCCTCCACAAAGTGACGGTAATATCCCGCCAAACCAAGGAAACTCCTAATCTCTATAGCTGAAGACGGTCTGGGCCAACTTTGCACCGCCTCTATCTTCTTTGGATCAACCTGAATACCCTCACTAGATACCACGTGCCCCAAGAAAGCTACCAATCCTATCTAAAACTCACACTTGGATAATTTCGCATAAAGCTTCTCCTCCCTCAATCTCTGCAACACAACTCTCAAATGTTGAGCATGCTCTTCCTGGCTACGAGAATAAACCAGGATGTCATCAATGAACATAATGATGAAGGAATCAAAATAAGGCTAAAATGCGTTGTTCATCAATTGCATGAACGCAGCTGGGGCATTGGTCAGCCCAAATGACATAACCAAGAACTCAAAATGACCATACCTTGTCCTAAAAGCAGTCTTCGGAATATCAGAATCCCGAATCCTCAACTGATGGTACCGAGATCTCAAATCAATCTTGGAAAACACTCTGGCTCCCTGAAGTTGGTCGAACAAATCAGTAATACGGGGCAAGGGATATCGGTTCTTCACCGTAACCCTATTCAACTACCGATAATCAATACACATACGCATGGACCCATCCTTCTTCTTAACGAACAACACTGGTGCACCCCAAGGTGAAACACTAGGCCGAATGAACCCCTTATCCAGGAGCTCCTGAAGCTGCCTCTTCAATTCCTTTAGCTCCGCTGGCGCCATACGATTTGGTGGAATAAAAATAGGTTGAGTACCTGGCACCAGGTCAATACCAAAATCAATATTCCTGTCAGATGGCATGCCTGGAAGGTCTGCAGGAAACACATCCGGAAAATCACGGACCACAGGAACTGAATCAATAGTGGGAGTCTCACCACCGACTTCCCTCACAAAGGCCAAATAAGATAAACACCCTTTCTCAACCATGCGTTGAGCCTTCAGGTAAGAAATCACCATGCTAGGCATATAATCAGAAGAACCTCTCCACACAACCCTCGGGCACCCTGGCATAGCTAAGGTAACGGTCTTAGCGTGACAATCAAGAACAACATGGCACGGAGATAACCAATCCACGCCCAATATCACGTCAAAATCGACCGTGCTGAGTAACAGTAGCTCCACTCGGGTCTCCAAACCCCCAATAGATATAATGCACGACGGATACACACGGTCCACAATAACAATATCGCCCACCGGAGTCGACACATGATCAGAGGTGACTAGAGACTCACGGGGCACATCCAGAAAATCGGCAAAATATGAAGAAACATAGGATTATGTAGAACCAGGGTCAAATAGAGCCAAGGCATCACGACAACAAACTGGAAAAATACCTGTGATCACGGCATTTGAGGCCATAACATCTGGCCTGGCTGGAAATGCATACATGCGAGCCTGACCTCTCCCCGCTCGACCTC
Organism: Nicotiana knightiana; assembly: GCA_005239525.1. Taxonomy (NCBI): domain Eukaryota; kingdom Viridiplantae; phylum Streptophyta; class Magnoliopsida; order Solanales; family Solanaceae; genus Nicotiana; species Nicotiana knightiana. Next base: position 11,983 of record ML376033.1, on the reverse strand, counting down.
CCCCTCTAGGGCGGCCTCTGGCTGACTGACCACACCCCTGGCTGCCTGGGCGGGTGGTGAAGTGACTGGAGCTGAAGTCGAGGGCTGGCCCCTCTGAAGAAGATCCACCGAAACGGCGGGGACACTGCCTCCACACGTGCCCGAACTCTCCACACTCAAAGCAACTCCCCGGAGCTGGAGGTGGGGACTGATAGAAACCCTTAGCACATGAACGGCCGTTGGAAGACTCATGCATAGAAGAACCCTTAATTGGAGGTGCTCGAGCTGCACTCTGAGCTGGGAGGGCACTAAAAGAAATACGGCCTGACTGAAAACCACGGGGACCCTGCCCCGAAGATGCACCATTATAAGCTGGGCAGCCTGACTGAGGTGGCCTGAATGAACAGCCCCTACCCTGCTGAAACTGTCCCCTGACGGGAGCACCACTGGAACTGCCTGAACCACGAGGCCTCTTGGCCTCCCTCTCCTCCCGCTCCTGGCAGCGAACAGACTCAATATCTCGAGCTATGTCAACAACCTGCTCGACTGAAGCACCCGATACTCTGTCTCGAGTCATAAGCAACCGAAGCTGATAAGAAAGACCATCCACAAACTTCCTCACCCTCTCCCTATCAGTAGGGACAATCTCATAAGCATACCTAGCCAACTCGGAGAACCTCATCTCGTATTTGGTAACAGATAACTCTCCCTGGTGCAGCTGCTCAAACTGCCTACACTGCTGCTCTCTGTGGGACTGAGGAACATACTTCTCTAAGAAGATAGTGGAGAACTGCCTCCAGGTAAGAGGTGCTGAACCAACCGGTCTACGCCTCTCGAGAGACTCCCACCATGCAAATACAGCACTCGGAAACTGAAATGTAGCAAATGAGACCCCACTGGTCTCCAAAATACCCGTGATGCGCAATATCCTTTGGCACCTATCTAGAAATCCCTGGGCATCCTCGCCCTCTGTGCCGCTGAAAGTCGGGGGCTGAAGTCTGCTGAATCTCTACAACCTGCGCTGCTCGTCCTCAGGCATAGTAGGGACCACATAATCCTGAACCGGAGCAGCTGGCTGAGCTCGGGCTGCTCCCGGTGCCTGAATACCCTGTGCAGCCTGCTTAGGTGCGCGGGCAGCTGGAGTTTGATTGCCTCCCCCGGCCTGAGTTGTAGTGGCGGAAGAAGACATGGCGACTGCCTGAGCCAAACTGGTGCATACTGTCAATATCTGAGACAGGGCCTCCTGAAGACCCGGAATAACCATAGGCACTACTGGTGCCTGAGCCTGTCCTGCTGGGACACCATCGGCGGAACCCTGACCGTAATCGATAGGGGAATCCTGAGGTACTGTCCCGGATGCTACGCGGGTAGGCCCCTACCTCTACCACGGCCTCGACCGCAGCCTCGACCTCTCGCTGGTCTAGCCGGTGACTGGTCATTCTGATCGGTGCGGCGTGTCCTCACCATCTGTGAGAGAATGAAACAACGTAAGTTCAGATTTCAAGAATCAATAGATCAGCACGAAAGAGCTCAAGAAGGATATAATGTTTCCTAAAAGTTTGGAACCCTCTCGAAGATAAGTACAGACGTCTCCGTACCGATCCGCAAGACTCTATTAAACCTGCTCGTGACCGTTGAGTTCTATGCAACCTAGGGCTCTGATACCAAACTGTCACGACCCCAAATCCCAACCGGCCATGATGGCGCATATCGTGGAACTAGGATAGCCAACATAATACATGATCAAAGTATAAAAAAAAACATCCCATTTCCGAAATCTGAGCATTTCATAGATATACAGGACTACTGAATAAAGAAAGTCATCATAGCAAAATACTGCAATCCCCAAAACTTGGAGCCAACGTGTCATGAGCATCTAGTGGAAAGTCCAAAATAACTATTATAATACAAATCTCCGAAGCAAAGATAAATACACAGGAAGGGAAAACAGAGATGCTGCGGACGCTGGACAGCTACCTCTATATCCCACAATCTGGCTCCGTTGCGGACAATAAAGGCTAATGCTCAAGGTCTGCTCCTGAATCTGCACACAGAAGTGCAGGGAGTAATGTGAGTACACCAACTCAGTAGTAATTAAAATAAATCAGGTCTGAGCAGCAAGAACATATGAAATCAATGTCATCAAATCACAGGAGGCACATCCTTACTTTCAAATAGTATAACATAAATGTATGAAATCGTCATGCCTAAAAATCATCAACTTCCGAAAACCCCTTAACAATATATATTTTTCAACAACTTCAACCGAAAGGTCTAGCATAAAATGAAATGAATCAAATAAAGGCCCCCCCGGGCAAAACATATTTCATAAGCTCAGATTGAAAGTAGCGAAATCATCAGTAGCCCCTTGGGCAAAACATGTATCATAATCAGCCCCTCGGGCATGCCTCAAAGTCGCTCAGCACCTCACAGTCACTCATACCTCCCAAATCACTCGTCACTCGGCACTCAGCACTCGCACTCAGTAGGTACCTGCGCTCACTGGGGGTGTGTACAGACTCCATCGTCGGAGGGGCTACTTCAGCCCAAGTGCTAAATAAACAGCCAAATCATGGCATCAATCGCTCTTAGGCTCTCGGCCTGTCTCATGTCATAAACATCCTCACAACATTGGCCCTCGACCGCACTCAGTCAGACACTCTCAACATGCCACTCGGGCCATATGTAAAACGGGGTTCTCGACCCAAAAATAGTATTTCATTTCAAGAAAAATGTAATATCATCAAATAGGAGTGTCAACGATTTCGCAAGGAGATTGAGTGTAAAATCATAGTTTCAAGTAGTGAGAATATCAGTAAAGTAGCCCTAAGGGGTTAAAACAGGTCGGCACTAGGCCCCAAACATGGCTCGCAGCCCAAATATTACACAATTCTTTAGAACATAATTAACATAAGATTTTGAGTAAATATGCAACTCATTAGTCGTCGCGGAGAGGAACTAGTCCAATCCAAAAGTCAGTACGCACCACATACTCGTCATCCGACATGTGCGCCATTCTAGAAACAGTAAGAAATACGAAGTCCGGGGTTTAGCCATTACTTACCTCTACCAGGCTGTGACACTAGTCCGCAATACACTTGCCCCTCAAATTGGCTCCCAATTGCACCGATCTAGCCAAAATCAGTTCAACATCATTAAAATAGGCTCAAGGAACACAACCCAATCGAAAATCATCAAATTAAATGAAAATCTCGAAATTCGGCCAAACCCGAGCACCGGGCCCATATCTCAGAATTCAATAATTTTTACATCCTTAGAATCCTCGTCCTCCCACGATTCTATAAATACAAAGAATACTAAAATCGGACAACAATTGCCATTCCAAAACCTCAAAAGAAATCACAATTTCTTCCTCCCATTTTTCCAACTTTTTTCTACCCAAATCCTTAAATTTTCAAGCCTAATCTCAATAAAATATCATAGGAACGGGATTAACAAATCAAAGAACTCACCTTTGCTGAAGAACCTGGAAATCCCCTCTCAAAACCCCTTCAATGGACTCCTCCGGCATGCAATTTGATGAAAAACTAAAAAATTTCGCGGAGGGGGTCCCTTTTATACTGTTCTGCACAGCTAAAATAATTCCTCAATGTGATCGCAGACTCTGGCACGCGATCGCGAAGAACAAACTTGCTGCCCCATCAATTTACCTTACGCGATCGCAGACAACCTCACGCGATCGCGATTCATCAAGACTTAAACCCACGCGATCGCAAACCATTCCATGCGATCACGAAGAACAAAGCTCAACTCACCCACGCGCCCCTTTAACTCTACGCGATCGCAAACAAGACCACGCGATCGCCTAGAAGGAAACCAGAACCTTACACCAGCAGCAATCTACCCTGAATTCAAGCCAAAAGTTGGTCCGTAAACCATTTGAAACACACCCGAGGCCCTCGGGGCCTCAACCAAACATACCAGCATATCCCATAACATCATTCAAACTTAGTCGAGCCTTCGAAACAACACGAGAACACCAAATTTACATCAAATTCAAGCCTAAAAACTTTGAAACATCCCAATTTTGCCAACTACGTCGAAACCAACCAAAACACCTCCGAATAACCTCAAATTTTGCAAACATAACAAAAATGACATTATAAAACTGTTCCAACTTCCGGATTTCCATTCCGACCCCGATAGCCTATTTTCCACTGCCAACTGGAAATCACCAAAAAAATTAACTTTCGCCAATTCAATCAAAATTCTACACCGGACATCTCAAACTATTCTGAACACACTCCTTAGTCCCAAATCACCTAACGAAGCTATTCGAGCCAAAAATCCGCATTTTGAGGTCGTTTACCAATAAGTCAACTCTCAGTTGACTTTCTCAACTATTAGGCTACTTTAAATGGAAATGCCTAAACTCTTATTATAACCACTCTGGACCCAAACCAACTGATCCAATACATCAAAACAAGATAGCAATACATAACAAATGCAGAAATAGAGGAATGAGGTAAATCTCACGGAACGACCGGTCAGGTCGTTACATCCTCCCCCTCTTAAACAAACGCTCGTCCTTGAACGGGTCTAGAAACATACCTGGAGCCTCGAATAAGTGAGGATATCTGTCTCCCATCTCCCGCTCGATCTCCCAGGTGGAATCCTCCACCGGCTGCCCTCTCCACTGAACCTTCACTGAAACTATATCTTTAGACCTCAGCTTCCTGACCCGACGACCCAAAATAGCCACTGGCTCTACCTCATATGACATATCACCCTAGAGCTGAACCGTGCTGAAGTGCAACACATGGGAAGGGTCACCAACATTCTTCCGGAGCATCGAAACATGGAATACTGGATGAATACATGATAAACTGGGAGGCATAGCAAGCCTATAAGCCACCTCCCCAACCGTCTGAGGTACCTCAAATGGTCCAATGAACCTGGGACTCAGCTTCCCTCGCTTCCCGAATCTTATAACACCCTTCATGGGTGACACCTTCAGCAACTCCTTATCCCCAACGATGAAAGACACATCTCGGACCTTCCGGTCCGCATAACTTTTCTGCCTAGACTGCGCCGTGTGAAGCCACTCTTGAATCAATTTTTTCTTGCTCAAAGAATCCTGAACCAAGTCTGTGCCCAATATCCTAGCCTCGCCCGGCTCAAACCAACCAACGGGAGATCTACACCTCCTACCATACAAGGCCTCATACGGAGCCATCTGAATACTCGACTAATAGCTGTTATTATATGCAAACTCCGTTAGTGGCAGAAATTGATCCCATGAACCACCAAAGTCATTCACACAAGCACGAAACATGTCCTCCAAAATCTGGATGGTACGCTCCAACTGGCCGTCGGTCTGAGGATGAAACGTTGTGCTCAACTCAACCTGAGTACCCAACTCTCTCTGCACGTCTCCAAAACTGAGATGTGAACTGAGTGCCTCTGTGGGATATGATAGAAACTGGAACCCCATGCAAACGGACAATCTCCCTGATATAAATCTCAGCTAACCTCTCTGATGAATACGTACTACCAACAGGAATGAAGTGCGCAGACTTGGTCAGCCGATCCACAATAACCCATATAGCATCAAACCTCCTCGAAGTCCGTGGGAGTCCAACTACGAAGTCCATGGTGATCCGCTCCCACTTCCACTCCGGAATATCAAACCTTTGAAGCAATCCACCAGGTCTCTGGTGCTCATATCTGACCTGCTGACAGAGTAGACACCGATCCACAAACTCCACAACATCCCTCTTTACTCTCCTCCACCAATAATGCTGCGTCAAATCCTGATACATCTTCGCGACTCCCGGATGGATGGAATACCGCGAACTATGAGCCTCTGCTAGAATCAAATCTCGCAGTCCATCTACATTGGGCGCGCAAATCTGGCCCTGCATCCTCATGACCCCGTCATCACCAATAACCACATCTCTGGCATCACCGCGACGGACATGGTCCGGAAGAACAAGCAAATGTGGATCATCATACTGGCGTGCTCTAATCTAATCGTAAAGAGAAGACCTGGAGGCTACACAAGCCAACACCCGTGGAGGCTCTGATAGATCCAATCTCACCAAATGACTTGATAAGGCCTGAACATAAAGGGCTAATGGCCGCTCTACTACTGGAAGGTAAGCTAAACTCCCCAAACTCTCTGCTCTGTGACTCAAGGCATCGACCACTACATTGGCCTTCCCTGGATGATATAGGATAGTGAGGTCATAATACTTGAGGAGCTCCAACCATCTCCTCTGATGCAAATTCAAGTCCTTCTGCCTCAGTAGATACTGCAAACTGTGATGATCAGTGAAAATCTCACACTACACTCTATACAAATAATGCCGCCAAATCTTCAAGGAATGGACAATGGCAGCTAACTCAAGATCGTGCACTGGATAATTTCTATCATGCACCTTCAACTGTCTGGACGCATAGGCAATCACCCTACCGTCATGCATCAATACCGCTCCCAAGACAACTCTAGAAGCATCACAATAAACTGAGTAAGAACCCGAACCAGCAGGCAAAACTAGTATTGGAGCTGTAGTCAATGCTGACTTGAGCTTCTGAAAGCTCTCCTCAAACTCATCAGACCATCTGAATAGAGCACCCTTCTGGGTCAATCTGGTCAAAGGCGAAGCAATTGAAGAGAATCCCTCCACAAAGTGACGGTAATATCCCGCCAAACCAAGGAAACTCCTAATCTTAATAGCTGAGGAAGGTGTGGGCCAACTCTGCACGGCCTCTATCTTCTTTGGATCAACTTGAATCCCCTCACTAGACACCACGTTCCCCAAGAAAGCTACCGATCCCAGCCAAAACTCACACTTGGATAATTTCGCATAAAGCTTCTCCTCCTTCAATCTCTGCAACACAACTCTCAAATGCTGAGCATGCTCTTCCTGGCTACGAGAATAAACTAGGATGTCATCAATGAACACAATGATGAAGGAATCAAGATAAGGCTGAAACACGTTGTTCATCAATTGCATGAACGCAGCTGGGGCATTGGTCAGCCTAAATGACATAACCAAGAACTCATAATGACCATACCTGGTCCTGAAAGCAGTCTTCGGAATATCAGAATCCTGAATCCTCAACTGATGGTACCCAGATCTCAAAGCAATCTTGGAAAATACTCTGTCTCCCTAAAGGTAGTCAAACAAATCAGCAATACGGGGCAAGGGATATCGGTTCATCACCGTAACCCTATTCAACTGCTGATAATCAATACACATATGCATGGACCCATCCTTCTTCTTAACGAACAACACCGGAGCACCCCAAGGTGACACACTAGCCCGAATGAACCCCTTATCCAGGAGCTCCTGAAGCTGCCCCTTCAATTCCTTTAGCTCCGCTGGCATCATACAATATGGTGGAATAGAAATAGGCTGAGTACCTGGAACCAGGTCAATACCAAAATCAATATCCCTGTCAGATGACATGCCTGGCAGGTCTGCAGGAAACACATCCGAAAAATCACGGACCACAGGAACTGAATCAATAGCGGGAGTCTCACCACCGACATCCCTCAATAAATCGACCATGCTGAGTAACAGTAGGTCCACTCGGGTCTCCAGACCCCCAATAGATATAATGCACGATGGATACATACGGTCCATAACAACAATATCGCCCACCGGAGTCAACACATGAACAGAGGTGACTAGAGACTCACGGGGCACATCCAGAAAATCGGCAAAATATGAAGAAACATAGGAATATATAGAACCAGGGTCAAATAAAGCCAAGGAATCACGACAACAAACTGAAACAGTACCTGTGATCACGGCATCTGAGGCCATAGCATCCGGCCTGGATGGAAATGCATACATGCGAGCCTGACCTCCCCCGAATCGACCTCCCCCTCTAGGGCGGCCTCTGGCTGACTGACCACAACCCCTGGCTGCCTGGGCAGGTGGTGAGGTGACTGGAGCTGAAGTCGAGGGCTGGCCCCTCTGTTGAGAAGATCCACCGAAACGGCGGGGACACTGCCTCCATATGTTCCCGAACTCTCCACACTCAAAGAAACTCCCCGGAGCTGGAGGTGGGGACTGATAGAAACCCTTAGCACCTGAACGGCCGCTGGAAGACTCATGCATAGAAGAACCCTTAACTGGAGGTGCTCGAGCTGCACTCTGAGCTGGGAGGGCACTGAAAGAAGTACGGCCTGACTGAAAACCACGGGGACCCTACCCCGAAGATGCACCACTATAAGGTGGGCGGCCTGACTGAGGTGGCTTGAATGAACGGCCCCTACCCTGCTGAAACTTTCCCTTGAAGGGAGCACCACTGGAACAGCCCGAACCACGAGGCCTCTTGGCCTCCCTCTCCTCCCGCTCCTGGTGGCGAACAGACTCAATACCTCGAGCTATGTCAACAACCTGCTCGAATGAAGCACCCGATACTCTCTCGAGTCATAAGCAACCGAAGATGATAAGAAAGACCATCCACAAACTTCCTCACCCTCTCCCTATCAGTAGGGACAATCTCATAAGCATACCTAGCCAACTCAGAGAACCTCATCTCGTATTGGGTAACAGATAACTCTCCCTGGCGCAGCTGCTCAAACTGCCTACACTGCTCCTTTATGTAGGACTGAAGAACATGCTTCTCCAAGAAGATAGGGGAGCACTGCCGCCAGGTAAGAGGTGCTGAACCAACCGGTCTACGCCTCGTGAGAGACTCCCACCATGCAAAGGCAGCACCCGCAAAACTGAAATGTAGCAAATGAGACCCCACTGGTCTCCAAAATACTCACGGTGCGCAGTATCCTCTGGCGCCTATCTAGAAATCCCTGGGCATCCTCGCCCTCGGTACCGCTGAAAGACGGGGGCTGAAGTCTGCTGAATCTCTCCAACCTGCGTTGCTCGTCCTCAGGCATAGCAGGGACCACATAATCCTGAACCGGAGCACCTGGCTGAGCTGGGGCTGCTCCCGGTGCCTGAATATCCCGTGCAGCCTGCTCAGGTGCCCGGGCAGCTGGAGTCTGATTGCCTCCCCCGGCATGAGCTGTAGTGGCTGAAGAAGACATGCGACTGCCTGAGCCAAACTGGTGCATACTGTCAATATCTGAGACAGGGCCTCCTGAAGACCCGGAATAACCATAGGCACTACTGGTTCCAGAGCCTGTCCCGCTGGGACACCATCAGCGGAACCCTGACCATGATCGATAGGGGGATCCTGAGGTAGTGCCCCAGCTGCTACGCGGGCTGGCCCCTACCTCTACCATGGCCTCGACCTCTCGCTTGGTCTAGCCGGTGACTGGTCACTCTGATCGGTGCGGCGTGTCCTCACCATCTGTGACAGAATGAAACAACGTAAGTTTAGATATCAAGAATCAATAGATCAGCACGAAAGAGCTCAAAAAGGATAGAATGTTTCCTAAAAGTTCGGCAGCCTCTCGAAGATAAGTACAGATGTCTCTGTACCGATCCGCAAGACTCTACTAAACCTGCTCATGACCGTTGAGTCCTATGTAAGCTAGGGCTCTGATACCAAACTGTCACGACCCCAAATCCCAACCGGCCGTGATGGCGCATATCGTGGAACTAAGCTAGACAACATAATACATGATCACAATATAAAAAAAAGAACATCCCATTTCCGAAATCTGAGCATTTCATAGATATACAGGACTACTGAATAAAGAAAGTCATCATAGCAAAATACTTCAATACTCATAACCTGGAGCCAACGTGTCATGAGCATCTAGTGGAAAAATCCAAAATAACTATTATAATACAAATCTCCGGAGCAAAGATAAATACACAGGAAGGGAAAACAGAGATGCTGCGGACGCTGGACAGCTACCTCTATATCCCGCAATCTGGCTCCGCTGCGGACAATAAAGGCTAATGCTCGAGGTCTGCTCCTGAATCTGCACACAGAGGTGCAGGGAGTAATGTGAATACACCAACTCAGTAGTAATGAAAATAAATCAGGTCTGAGCAGCAAGAACATATGAAATCAATGTCATCAAATCACAGGAGGCACAACCTTACTTTCAAATAGTATAACATAAATGTATGAAATCGTCATGCCTAAAAATCATCAACTTCCGAAAACCCCTTC
>ML376032.1:0-14372 GCA_005239525.1 Nicotiana knightiana | reverse complement strand
CATAAAATGCCAAAAAATGTAACTTGGTCATTTTGAAGCGTTGGTTATGGTTCCTTGGTTCGAATTTGATGTCTCGGTAAATATCATGAGATTTGGTACCGGCTCCGTACCAAGGAGTCCCACCTGGACCATGGCCGGCGATAATGTATGCGTGACTGGCAGAATTCAAGTATAATTGCCATAAAATGCCAAAAAATATAAGTTGATCATTTTGAAGCGTTGGTTATGGTTCCTTGGGTCGTATTTGATGTCCCGGACGAATATCATGCGACCCAGTACCGGCTCCGTACCAAGGCGTCCGACCTAGACCATGGCAGGCGATAATATAGGCACGACTGGCAGAATTACAGTTTAATTGCCATAAAATTCCAAAAAATTTAACTTGATCATTTCAAAGAATTGGTTATGGTTCCTTGGGTCGTATCTAACGTTCCGGAGAAATATCATGTGATCTGGTACCGGCTCGGTACCAAGGCGTCTGACCTGGACTATGGCAGGCGCTAATAGATGCACGAATGACGGAATTCCAGTTTAAATGCCATAAAATGCCAAAAAATGTAATTTAATCATTTCGAAGCGTTGGTTTTGGTTCCTTGGGTCGTATTGGATGTCCCAGAGAAATATCAAGTGATCCGGTACCGACTCCTTACCAAGGCGTCCGGTCTGGACCATGGCAGGCGATAATATTAGCACGACTGGCGGAATTCCAGTTTAATTGCCATAAAATGCCAAAAAATATAACTTGATCCTTTTGAAAAGTTGGTTATGGTTTCTTTGGTTGTATTTGATGTCCTGAAAAAATATCATGCGATCCGGTACCGGATCCGTACCAAGGCGTCCGACCTGGACCATGGATGGCGATAATATAGGCACGACTGGCTGAATTCCAGTTTAATTGCCATAAAATGCCAAAAATGTAACTTGATCATTTCGTAGTGTTGTTCATGGTTCCTTGGGTCATATTTGATGTCCGGGAAAAATATCATGTGATCCGATAGAGGCTCCGTCCCAAGGCGTCTGGCCTGGATCATGGCAGGCGATAATACAGGCACGACTGGCTGAATTCGAATTTAATTGCCATAAAATGCCAAAAAATGTAACTTGTTCATTTCGAAGCGTTGGTTATGGTTCCTTGGGTCGTATTTGGTGTCCCGGAGAATATCATGCGATCGAGTACCGTCTCCGTACCAAGGCGTCCGGCCTGGACTATGGCAGGCGATAATACAGGCACGATTGGCGGAATTCAAGTTTAATTGCCATAAATTGCCAAAAAATGTAACTTGATCATTTAGATGTGTTGGTTATGGTTCTTTGGGTCGTATTTGATGTCCCGGACAAATATCATGCGATCCGGTACCGGCTCCATACCAAGGCGTCCGGACTGGACCATGGCAGGCGATAGTACATACATGACTCGCAGAATTCCAGTTTAATTGCCATAAAATGCCAACTAATGTAACTTGATCATTTCGAAACGTTGGTTATGGTTACTTGGGTCCAATTCGATGTCCCGGAGAAATATCATGTGATCCGGTACCGGCTCCTTACCAAGGCATCCTTTCCGGACCATGGCAGGCGATAATACAAGCACGACTGGCGGAATTCCAGTTTAATTGCCATAAAATGCCAAAAAATCTAACTTAACCATTTCAAAGAGTTGGTTATGGATCCTTGGGTTGTATTTGTTGTCCCGGAAAAATATCATGCGATCCGGTACCGGCTCCATACCAAGGTGTCCGGACTGGACCATGGCAGGCGATAATATATANAATTCCAGTTTAATTGCCATAGAATGCCAAAAAATGTAACTTAACCATTTCGAAGAGTTGGTTATGGTTCCTTGGGTTGTATTTGGTGTCCCGGAAAAATATCATGCGATCCGGTATCGGCTCCATACCAAGGCGTCCGGCCTAGACCATGGCAGGCCATAATACAGGCACGACCGGCGGAATTCCAGTTTAATTGCCATAAAATTCCAAAAAATGAAACTTGATCATTTCGAAGCATTGGTTATGGTTCCTTGGGTTGTATTTGATGTCCTGGTCAAATATCATGCGTCACGGTACCGGCTCCATACCAAGGCATCCGACCAGGACCGTGGCAGGCGATAATACAGGCACGACTGATGAAATTCTAGTTTAATTGCCATAAAATGCCAAAAAAAATGTAACTTGATCATTTTGAAGCGCTGGTTATGGTTACTTGGGTCGTATTTGATGTCCCGGACAAATACCATGCTATCCGGTACCGGATCCGTACCAAAACGTCCGACCTAGACCTTGGCAGGCTATAATACAAGCACGACTGGCGGAATTCCAGTTTAATTGCCATAAAATGCCAAAAAATGTAACTTGATCATTTCAAAGCGTTGGTTATGGTTTCTTGGGTCATATATTATGTCCCGGTCAAATATCATGTGACCCGGTACCGGCTCCGTACCAAGGCGTCTGGCCTGGACCATGGAAGGAGATAATACAGGCACGACTAGCAGAATTCCAGTTTAATTGCCATAAAATGCCAAAAATTGTAACTTGATTATTTCGAAGCGTTGGTTATGGTTTCTTGGGTCATATTTCATATCCCGGACAAATATCATGCGACCCGGTATCGGCTTCGTACCAAGGCGTCCGGCCTGGACCATGGCAGGTGATAATACTGGCACGACTATTGGAATTCCAATTTAATTGCCATAAAATGTAACTTGATCATTTCGAAGCGTTGGTTATTGTTCCTTGTGTTGTATTTTATGTCCCGGAAAAATATCATGCGATCCAGTATCGGCTCTGTACCAAGGCATCTGGCCTGGACCATGGCAGGCGATAATACATGCATGACTGGTGGAATTAAAGTTTAATTGCCATAAAATGCAAGAAAAACTAACTTGATCATTTTGAAGCATTGGTTATGGTTCCTTGGGTCATATTTGATGTATCAGATAAATATCAAGTGACGGTAATGGCTACGTACCACGGCGTTCAGCCTGGACCATGGCAGGCGATAATACAGACACGACTGGCGGAATTCCAGTTTAATTGCCATAAAATGCCAAAAAATGTAATTTGATCATTTCGAAGCGTTGGTTATGGTTCCTTGGGTCGTATTTGATGTCCCAAAAAAATATCATGAGATCCGGTACCTTCTCCATACCAAGGCGTCCGGCCCGGACCATGGCAGGCTATAATACAGGCACGACTGGCGGAATTCCAATTTAATTGCCATAAAATGCCAAAAAATGTAATTTGATCATTTCGAAGCGTTGGTTATGGTTCCCTAGGTCGTATTTGATGTCCCGGAGAAATATCAGGTGACCCGGTACCGGCTCCTTACCAAGGCGTCCGGTATGGACCATGGTAGGCGATAATACAGCCACGACTAGCAGAATTCCAACTTAATTGCTATAAAAGGCAGAAAAATGAAACTTGATCATTTCGAAGTGTTGTTTATGGTTCCTTGGGTCGTATTTGATATCCCTGACAAATATCATGCTATCCGGTACTGGATCCATACCAAGGCATCCGGCCTGGACCATGGCAGACGATAATACACGCACGATTGGCGGAATTCCAATTTAATTGCCATAAAATGTCAAAAAATGTAATTTGATCATTTCAAAGCGTTGGTTATTGTTCCTTGGGTCGTATTTGATGTCCTGGAGAAATTCATGCTATTCGGTACCGGCTCCGTACCAAGGCGTCCGGTCTGGACCATGGCAGGCGATAATACATGCATGACTAGCGGAATTCCAGTTTAATTGCCATAAAATGCCAAAAAATGTAACTTGATCATTTCGAAGTGTTGGTTATGGTTCCTTGGGTAGTATTTGATGTCCCACACAAATATTATGCGACCCGGTACCGGCTCTGTACCCAGGCGTCCGACCTGGACCATGGCAGGTGATAATACAGGCACGACTGGCGGAATTCCAGTTTAATTGCCATAAAATACTAAAAAATGTAAATTGATCATTTCCAAGCGTTGGTTATGATTCCTTAGGTCGTATTTGATGTCCCAGAGAAATATCATGTGATTCGGTACCGGCTCTGTACCAAGGTGTTCGGCCTGGACTATGGCAGGCGATAATACAGGCACGGCTAGCGGAATTCCTGTTTAATTGCCATAAAATTCCAAAAAATGTAACTTGATCATTTCGAAGAGTTGGTTATGGTTTCATGGGTTGTATGATGTCCCGGACAAATATCATGCGGTCGAGTACTGGCTCCATACCAAGGTGTCCAACCTGGACCATGGCAGGCGATAATAAAGGCACGACTGGCGGAATTCCAATTTAATTTTCATAAAATGCCAAAAAAGGTAACTTGATCATTTCCAAGTGTTGGTTATGGTTCCTTGGATTGCATTTCATGTCCCGGAGATATATCATGCTATCCGGTACCGGCTCCGTACCAAGGTGTCCAGCCCGGACCATGGCAGGCGATAATACAGGCACGACTGGCGGAATTCTAGTTTAATTTCCATAAAATGCGAAAAAATGTAACTTGATAATTTCCAAGCGTTGGTTATGGTTCCTTGGGTCGTATTTGATATCCCTGCCAAATATCATGCTATCCGGTACCGGCTCCGTACCAAGGTGTCCAGCCCGGACCATGGCAGGCGATAATACAGCCACGACTGGCGGAATTCTAGTTTAATTTCCATAAAATGCGAAAAAATGTAACTTGATAATTTCCAAGCGTTGGTTATGGTTCCTTGGGTCGTATTTGATATCCCTGCCAAATATCATGCTATCCGGTACCGGCTCCGTACCAAGGTGTCCAGCCCGGACCATGGCAGGCGATAATACAGCCACGACTGGCGGAATTCTAGTTTAATTTCCATAAAATGCGAAAAAATGTAACTTGATAATTTCCAAGCGTTGGTTATGGTTCCTTGGGTCGTATTTGATATCCCTGCCAAATATCATGCTATCCGGTACCGGCTCCGTACCAAGGTGTCCAGCCCGGACCATGGCAGGCGATAATACAGCCACGACTGGCGGAATTCTAGTTTAATTTCCATAAAATGCGAAAAAATGTAACTTGATAATTTCCAAGCGTTGGTTATGGTTCCTTGGGTCGTATTTGATATCCCTGCCAAATATCATGCTATCCGGTACCGGCTCCGTACCAAGGTGTCCAGCCCGGACCATGGCAGGCGATAATACAGCCACGACTGGCGGAATTCTAGTTTAATTTCCATAAAATGCGAAAAAATGTAACTTGATAATTTCCAAGCGTTGGTTATGGTTCCTTGGGTCGTATTTGATATCCCTGCCAAATATCATGCTATCCGGTACCGGCTCCGTACCAAGGTGTCCAGCCCGGACCATGGCAGGCGATAATACAGCCACGACTGGCGGAATTCTAGTTTAATTTCCATAAAATGCGAAAAAATGTAACTTGATAATTTCCAAGCGTTGGTTATGGTTCCTTGGGTCGTATTTGATATCCCTGCCAAATATCATGCTATCCGGTACCGGCTCCGTACCAAGGTGTCCAGCCCGGACCATGGCAGGCGATAATACAGCCACGACTGGCGGAATTCTAGTTTAATTTCCATAAAATGCGAAAAAATGTAACTTGATAATTTCCAAGCGTTGGTTATGGTTCCTTGGGTCGTATTTGATATCCCTGCCAAATATCATGCTATCCGGTACCGGCTCCGTACCAAGGTGTCCAGCCCGGACCATGGCAGGCGATAATACAGCCACGACTGGCGGAATTCTAGTTTAATTTCCATAAAATGCGAAAAAATGTAACTTGATAATTTCCAAGCGTTGGTTATGGTTCCTTGGGTCGTATTTGATATCCCTGCCAAATATCATGCTATCCGGTACCGGCTCCGTACCAAGGTGTCCAGCCCGGACCATGGCAGGCGATAATACAGCCACGACTGGCGGAATTCTAGTTTAATTTCCATAAAATGCGAAAAAATGTAACTTGATAATTTCCAAGCGTTGGTTATGGTTCCTTGGGTCGTATTTGATGTCTCGGAGAAATATCATGGAATTCGATACCGGCTCCATACCAAGGCGTCTGGCCTGGACCATTGTAGGCGATAATATAGGCACGATTAGCGGAATTCCAGTTTAATTGCCATAAAATGCCAAAAAATGTAACTTGATCCTTTCGAAGAGTTGGTTATGGTTCCTTGGTTTGTATTTGATGTACCGGAAAATTATCATGCGATCCGTTACCTGCTCCATACCAAGGCGTCCGGCCTGGACCACGGATGGCGATACTACATGCACGACTGGCGGAATTCAAGTCTAATTGCCATAAAATGCCAAAAAATGTAACTTGATCATTTCGTAGCGTTGGTTATGGTTCCTTGGGTCTCATTTGATGTCCCGGACAAATATCATGCGATCCGGTACCGGCTCCGTACCAAGGCGTCCGGCCTGGACCATGGCAGGCGATAATACAGGCAAGACTGGCGGAATTCCAGTTTAATTGGCATAAAATGGCAAAAAATATAAATTGATCATTTCGAAACGTTGGTTATGGTTCCTTGTGTCGCATTTGATGTCTCGGAAAAATACAATGAGATTAGATACCGACTCGGTACTGAGGAGTCCGACATGGACCATGGCAGGCGATAATACATGCATGACTGGCGGAATTCAAGTTTAATTGCCATAAAATGCCAAAAAAGTAACTTGATCGTTTCAAAGCGTTGGTTATGGTTCCTTAGGTCATATTTGATGTCCCAGACAAACATCATGCGATTCGGTACCGACTATGTACCACGGCTTCCGGCCTGGACCATGGCAGGCGATAATACAGGCACGACTGACGGAATTCCAAATTAATTGCCATAAAATGTCAAAAAATATAACTTGACCATTTCGAAGAGTTGGTCATGGGTCCTTGGGTTGTATTTGATCTCCCTGAAAAATATCATGAGATCCGGTAACGGCTCCATACCAAGGCGTCCGACCTGGACAATGGATGGCGATACTAAAGGCACGACTGGCGGAATTCCAGTTAAATAGCCATAAAATGCCAAAAAATGTAACTTGATCGTTTAGAAGCGTTAGTTATGGTTCCTTGGGTAATATTTAATGTCCCAGAAAAATATCATGCGACCCGGTACCAGCTTCGTACCAAGGCGTCCGGCCTGGACCATTGCAGGTGATAATACATGCACGACTAGCGGAATTCCAGTTTAATTGCCATAAAATGCCAAAAAATGTAACTTGATCATTTCGAAGTGTTGGTTATGGTTCCTTGGGTCATATTTGATATCCCGGACAAATATCACGCGATCCGGTACCCGCACCGTACCAAGGCATCCGGCCTGGAGCATGGCAGGTGATAATATATGCACGAGTGACGGAATTTCCATTTAACTGCCATAAAATCCCAAAAAATGTAACTTGATGATTTCGAAGCATTGGTTATGGTTCCTTAGGTCGTATTTGATGTCCCGGACAAATATCATGATATCCGGTACCGGCTCCGTACCAAGGCGTCCGGCCTGGACCATGGCAGGCGATAATACAGGCACGACTGGCGGAATTCCAGTTTAATTTCCATAAAATGCCAAAAATGTAATTTGATCGTTTCGAAGCGTTGATTATGGTTCCTTGGGTCGTATTTGATTTCCCGGAGAAATATCATGTGATCCCGTACCGGCTCCTTACCAAGGTGTCCGGTCTGGACCATGGCAGGCGATAATACAGGCACGACTTGCAGAATTCCAGTTTAATTGCCATAAAATGCCAAAAAAAGTAACTTGATCATTTCAAAGTGTTGGTTATGGTTCCGTGGGTTTTATTTGATGTCCCTGACAAATATCATGCTCTCCGGTACCGGCTCCGTACCAAGGCGTCCAGTCTGGACCATGGTAGGCGATAATACAGGCACGACTGGCTGAATTGAAGTTTAATTGCCATAAAATGCCAAAAATGTAACTTGATCATTTTGAAGCATTGCTTATGTTTCCTTGGGTCGTATTTTATGTCCCGTAGAAATATCATGCGATCGGTATTGGCTCCGTACCAAGGCATCTTCCATGGACTATGGAAGGCGATAATACAGGCACGGCTAGCGGAATTCCAGTTTAATTGCCATAAAATTCCAAAAAATGTAACTTGATCATTTCGAAGCAATGGTTATGGTTCCTTGGGTCATATTTGATTCCCCGGACGAATATCATGTGATTCGATACCGGCTACATACCAAGGCGTCCGNCCAAAAAATGTAACTTGATCCTTTCGAAGAGTTGGTTATGGTTTCTTGGGTTGTATTTGATGTCTCGGACAAATATCATGCGGTCCGGTACCGGCTCCGTACCAAGGCATCTGGCCTGGAGCCTGGCAAGTGATAATAAAAGCACGACTGGCAGAATTCCAATTTAATAGCCATAAAATGCCAAAAAATGTAACTTGATCATTTCTAAGCATTGTGGTTCCTTGGGTCGTATTTGATGTCCGAAGAAATATCATGCGATCCGGTACCGGTTCTGTACCAAGGCGTCCGGCCTGGACCATGGCATGCTATAATATAGGCACGATTGGCGGAATTCAACTTTAATTGCCATAAATTGCCAAACAATGTAACTTGATCATTTAAAATCGTTGGTTATGGTTCTTTGGTTCGTATTTGATGTCCTGGACAAATATCATGCGATCGGACATCGGCTCCGTACCAAGGCGTCCGGACTAGACCATGGAGGGCGATAATACATGCACGACTGGCAGAATTCCAGTTTAATTGCCATAAAATGCCAAAAAATGTAACTTGATCATTTCGAAGTGTTGGTTATGGTTCCTTGGGTTGTATTTGATGTCCCTGACAAATATCATTTTAACCGGTACCGGCTCCGTACCAAGGGGANCCAAAAAAATGTAACTTAATCATTTCAAAGCATTGCTTATGGTTACTTGGGTCATATTTGATGTCCCGGACAAATATCATGCGATTCGGTACCAGTTATGTACCACGGCGTCCGGCCTGGACCACGACAGGCGATAATACAGGCACGACTCACGGAATTCCAGTTTAATTGCCATAAAATTTCAAAATGTAACTTGACCATTTCGAAGAGTTGGTTATGGTTCCTTGGGTTGTATTTGATGTCCCGGAAAAATATCATGCAATTCGGTATCGGCTCCATACCATGGGGTCCGGCCTGGACCATGGTAGGCGATAATACAGGCACGACTGGCAGAATTCCAGTTTAACTGCCATAAAATGCCAGAAACTGTAACTTGATCATTTAGAAGCTTTGGTTATGGTTCCTTGGGTCATATTTGATGTCCCGGACAAATATCATGAGATCTAATACCGGCTCCGTACCAAGGCGCTCGGCCTGGACCATGGCAGGCGATAATACATGCACGACTGGCGGAATTCCAGTTTAATTGCCATAAAAAGCCAAAAACTTTAATTTGATCATTTCGAAGCGTTGGTTATGGTTCCTTGGGTTGTATTTGATGTCCCGGAGAAATAAAATGTGATCCCGTACTGGCTCCTTACCAAGGCGTCCAGTCTGGACCATGGCAGGCGATAATACAGGCACGACTGGCAGAATTCAAGTTTAATTGCCATAAAATTCCAAAAAATGTAACTTGATCATTTTGAAGTGTTGGTTATGGTTCCTTAGGTCGTATTTGATGTCCCTAAAAAATATTATGTTATCTGGTACCGGCTCCGTACCAAGGGGTCCAGTCTGGACCATGGTAGGCGATAATACAGGCACGACTGGCGGAATTGCAGTTTAATGGCCATAAAATGCCAAAAAATGTAACTTGATCATTTCGAAGCGTTGCTTATGGTTCCTTGGGTCGTATTTTATGTCCCGGAGAAAGATCATGCGATCCGGTACCGGTTCCGTACCAAGGCGTCAGGCATGGACTATGGCAGGCGATAACACAGGCACGACTGGCGGAATTCCTGTTTAATTGCCCTAAAATTCCAAAAATTTAACTTGATCATTTCGAAGCAATGGTTATGGTTCCTTGGGTCGTATTTGATGTCCCAGACCAATATCATGTGATTCGGTACTGGCTATGTACCAAGGCGTCCGGCCTGGAACATGGCAGGCGATAATACAGGCACGACTTGGCGGAATTCCAGTATAATTGCCGTAAAATTCCCAAAAATGTAACTTGATCCTTTAGAAGAGTTGTTTATGGTTTCTTGGGCGGTACCAGCTCCATACCAAGGCATCTGGCCTGGACCATGGTAGGCGATAATACATGCACAAATGGCAGAATTCCAATTGATTAGCTATAAAATGCCAAAAAATGTAACTTGATCATTTCGAAGCAATGGTTATGGTTCCTTGGGTCGTATTTGATGTCCCGGAGAAATATCATGCGATCCGGTACCGGTTCCATACCAAGGCGTCCAGCCTGCACCATGGCAGGCGAAAATACATGCACGATTGGCGAAATTCCCGTTTAATTGCCATAAAATTCCAAGAAATGTAATTTGATCATTTCGAAGCATTAGTTATGGTTCCTTGGGTCGTATTTGATGTCCTGGAGAAATTTCATGCTATCCGGTACTAGCTCCGTACCAAAGCGTCTGATCTGGACCATGGCAGGCGATAATACATGCACGAGACGGAATTCCAGTTTAATATCCATAAAATGCCAAAAATGTAACTTGATCATTTCAAAGCGTTATTTATGGTTCCTTGGGTCATATTTGATGTCCCGCAAAAATATCATGCGACCCGGTACCGGCTACGTACCAAGGTGTCCGGCCTGGACCATGGCAGACGATAATGCAGGCAGGACTCGCAGAATTCAAGTTTAATTGCCATAAAATGCCAAAAAATGTAACTTGATCATTCCGAAGCATTCGTTATGGTTCCTTAGGTCGTATTTGATATCCCGAAGAAATATCATGTGATCCGGTACCGGCTCTGTACCAAGGCGTCCGGCCTGGACTATGTCAGGTGATATTACAGGCACGGCTGGCGGAATTCTAGTTTAATTGCCATAAAATTCAAAAAAAATGTAATTTGATCATTTTGAAACATTCGTTATGGTTCCTTCGGTCATATTTGATATCCCATACAAATTTCATGCGACCCGGTACCGGCTCCATACCAAGGCGTCCGGCCTGGACCATGGCAGGCCATAATACAGGCACGACTGACGGAATTCCAGTTTAATTGCCATAAAATGCCAAAAAATGTAACTTGAACATTTCGAAGCGTTGGTTATGGTTCCTTCGGTCATATTTGATATCCCAGAAAAATATCATGCAATCCGATGCCGGCTACGTACCAAGGCGTCCGACTTGAACATGGCAAGCGATAATACAGGAACGATTTGGCAGAACTCCAATTTAATTGCCAAAAAATTCCAAATAATATAACCTGATCCTTTCGAAGAGTTGGTTATGGTTTCTTGGGTTGTAATTGATGTCCCGAACAAATATCATGCGATCCAGTACCGGCTCCATACCAAGGCGTCCGGCCTGGACCATGGCAGGAGATAATACAGGCACGACTGGCGGAATTCCAGTTTAATTGCCATAAAATGCCAAAAAATGTAATTTGATCATTTCGAAGCGTTGGTTATAGTTCCTTGGGTCGTATTTGATGTCCCGGACAAATATCATGCGATCCAGTATCGGCTCCGTACCAAGGCATCTGGCCTGGACCATTGCAGGCGATAATACAGGCACGATTGGCGGAATTACAATTTAATTGCCATAAAATTCCAAAAAATGTAACTTTATCATTTCCAAGTGTTGGTTATGGTTACCTGGGTCACATTTGATGTCCAGGTCAAATATCATGTGATCTGGTACTGGCTTCGTACCAAGGCATCTGACCTGGACCATGGCAGGCGATAATACATGCACGACAGACGGAATTCCAATTAAATAGCCATAAAATGCCAAAAAATGTAACTTGATCATTTCCAAGCATTGTGGTTCCTTGGGTCGTATTTGATGTCCGAATAAATATCATGCGTTCTGGGCTCCATACCAAGGCGTCCGACCAGGACCATGGCATGCGATAATATAGGCATGATTGGCGGAATTCAAGTTTAATTGCCATAAGTTGCCAAAAAATGGAACTTGATCATTTAGAAGCGCTGGTTATGGTTCTTTGGGTCGTATTTGATGTCCTGGAATAATATCATGCGATCCGGTATCGGCTCCGTACCAAGGCGTCCGGACTAGACCATGGAGGGCGATAATACATGCACGACTGGAAGAATTCCAGTTTAGTTGCCATAAAATGCCAAACAATGTAACTTGATCATTTCAAACCGTTGGTTATAGTTCCTTGGGTCGTATTTGATGTCCCAGAAAAATATCATGCGATCCGGTAACGGCTCCGTACCAAGGCGTCCGGCCTGGACCATGGCAGGCGATACTACATGCACGACTGGAAGAATTCCAGTTTAGTTGCCATAAAATGCCAAACAATGTAACTTGATCATTTCAAACCGTTGGTTATAGTTCCTTGGGTCGTATTTGATGTCCGAAGAAATATCATGCGATCCGGTAACGGCTCCGTACCAAGGCGTCCGGCCTGGACCATGGCAGGCGGTAATACATGCACGACTGGCGGAATTCAAATTTAATAGGCATAAAATGCCAAAAAATGTAACTTGAAAATTTCCAAGCATTGTGGTTCCTTGGATCGTATTTGATGTCCGAAGAAATATCATGCGATCTGGTACCGGCTCCGTACCAAGGCGTCCGGCCTGGACCATGGCATGCGATAATATAGGCACGATTGGCGGAATTCAAGTTTAATTGCCATAAATTGCCAAAAAATGTAACTTGAGCATTTAGAAGAGTTGGTTATGGTTATTTTGGTCGTATTTGATGTCCTGGACAAATATCATGCGATCCGGTATCGACTCCGTACCAAGGCGTCCGGACTAGACCATGGAGGGCGATAATACATGCACGACTGGCAGAGTTCCAGTTTAATTGCCATAAAATGCCAAACAATGTAACTTGATCATTTCGAACCGTTGGTTATGGTTCCTTGGGTCGTATTTGATGTCCAGGAAAAATATCATGCGCTCTGATACCGGCTCGATACCAATGCGTCCGGCCTGGACAATGGTAGGCGATAATACATGCACGACGGGCGGAATTCCAGTTTAATTCCCATAAAATTCCAAAAAAATTAACTTGATTATTTCGAAGCGTTGATTATGGTTCCTTGGGTCGTATTTGATGTCTCGGACAAATATCATGAGATCCGGTACCGTCTCCGTACCAAGGCATCTGGCCTTGACCATGGCAGGCGATAATACATGCACGACTGGCGGAATTCAAATTTAATAGGCATAAAATGCCAAAAAATGTAACTTGATCATTTCCAAGCATTGTGGTTCCTTGGATCGTATTTGATGTCCGAAGAAATATCATGCGATCTGGTACCGGCTCCGTACCAAGGCGTCCGGCCTGGACCATGGCATGCGATAATATAGGCACGATTGGCGGAATTCAAGTTTAATTGCCATAGATTGCCAAAAATGTAACTTGAGCCTTTAGAAGCGTTGGTTATGGTTCTTTGGGTCGTATTTGATGTCCTGGACAAATATTATGCGATCCGGTATCGACTCCGTATCAAGACGTCCGGACTAGACCATGGAGGGAGATAATACATGCACGACTGGCAGAGTTCCAGTTTAATTGCCATAAAATGCCAAAAAAATGAACTTGATCATTTCGAAGTGTTGGTTATGGTTACTTGGGTCATATTGATGTCCCGGACAAATATCATGCGATTCAGAACTGGCTATGTACCACGGCGTCTGGCCTGGACCATGGCAGGCGATAATACATGCACGACTCACGGAATTCCAGTTTAATTGCCATAAAATGTCAAAAATGTAACTTGACCATTTCGAAGAGTTGGTTATGGTTCCTTGGGTTGTATTTAATATCCCAGAAAAATATCATGTGATANGCGACCCGGTACCGGCTACGTACCAAGGCGTCCGGCCTGGACCATGGCAGACGATAATACAAGCAGGACTCGCGGAATTGAGGTTTAATTGCCATAAAATGCCAATAATGTAACTTGATCATTCCGAAGTGTTCGTTATGGTTCCTTAGGTTGTATTTGATGTCCCGGAATAATATCATGTTATCCGCTACCGGGTCCGTACCAAGGCGTCCGGCCTGGACTATGGCAGGCGATATTTTAGGCACGGCTGGAGGAATTCCAGTTTAATTGCCATAAAATGCCAAAAAATGTAATTTGATCATTTCGAAGCGTTGGTTATGGTTCCTTAGGTCGTATCTGATGTCCCGGACAAATATCATGCGATCTGGTATCGGCTCCATCCCAAGGCATCTGGCCTGGACCATTGTAGGTGATAATACAGGCACGATTGGCGGAATTCTAATTTAATTGCCATAAAATTCCAATAAATG
>ML376029.1:9654-52789 GCA_005239525.1 Nicotiana knightiana | reverse complement strand
TGGTCAAAGATTGATTGATTGATTAATCTTTTTAGACAAAGGTCCGGTCCGTTTTTCTTTCCCAGATTATTTTAAATCCCTTTTTAATCTTCCCTCAATCTTCACACCTGTTCCAACAGCTATGGCTGTTCTGAGAGGTTGCAAAACCTTTTCAAAAATTCTGAAAGGTTGCAAAACCTTTTCAGAAATAGTACGAAATTGGCTATAAATATGCCTTGAATCCTAGAATCTTTACTTACTAAATTTTTCGATCTTCTTCTTCTTCTTCTTCTTCTGCACAAAAATATTCCAGTGTGTTTTACGACCATCAAGTGTTTCGCCGATCACAGGAGTTTTTGGTACCGATACGCTGGTGAGTTAAATCGTTCTATCCTGGGAGGATATATTCCAAAACCTCGGGTACTTGAGGGGAATAATTTCATTAAGGATACACTATGTATTCAGTGGTCTCGGTTTATTCTTGTATTATTTTTTTTTCAGAAGAGAAGCTGAGGACGCCTGGACTAGCGCGCCCGCGCTCAGCACGCGCTAGTGGTCGCGCTAGTCAGGTTTCTTACTGTCCCGGATAAATCTCACTAGCGCGGCGGCGCTAAGCCCACGCTAGTGAGGTTTCTCACTGTTTCTGTATTTTCAGAAAATTTATTATTTTATTTTACAGCAATACAGATTACTAACAAGTCCCACAAATATCTCCCTTAATTTTGATTTTTCTTCTTCATCCCAAGACTTGATCTCAATCTTCGAAAATCTTCAAAATTGAGAGGTTTTGTGGAAATATCTGCAATTTGGTCAAGAGATTTCACATACTTGAGCTCGACTTCTTTTTTGGCAATGCATTCTCTGATGAAGTAATATTTTGTATCTATATGCTTGCTTTGATCATGATACACCGAATTCTTGGCAAGTGCATGTGCGGATTTGTTTTCAATACAAATATTTGTCACTTCAATTTGTGGTAAATTGAGCTCAATAATCTTCTCAGCCAAATAGCATGACAGGTACAAGATGTTGTTGCTCCATATTCAGCTCCACAAGTCGAGATAGTAACAATTAATTTTTTTTTTGAACTCCAATAAATAACAGAATCACCCAACAAAAACACAAAACAAGTTGTGCTTTTCTATCATCAATTTCTCCCGCATAATCACTATCACAAAATCTCATAAGGTTGAAATCACTAGAAGAAGAATAAAATAGCCCAAAGTCAGTCGTTCCTTTTAGATAGCGAAGAATTATTCTAGTGACTTTCAAATGAGTGGAGGTAGGAGCTTCCATGAATCAGCTTACTACTCCAACTGCAAAGAGTATATCTGGTCTGTTATAGGTCAAGTGCCTCAAACTTCCCACAAGACTTTTGAAAAATGTGGGATCCACTTTTTCTCCTTCATCAAACTTGGACAATTTTGTCTCACTCTCCATCGGGTTGTGTTCACGGGGTTGCAATCAAGCATGTTAAACTTCTTCAATATCTCTTTTGTATAGCTTTCTTGAGAGATAAAAATTTCATCCTCCATCTGCTTCACTTCTAGGCCCAAATAGTATGACATGAGCCCTACGTCCGTCATCTCGAGCTCACAGGACTTATCTTTCTTAAAAGCTTCAAAAAAATTTAGGTTATTACCCGTAAGAATAATATCATCAACACAAAGACGAACAAGCAAGATATCTCCATTAGTATTAACTTTAAGGTAAAGAGCATATTCATAGAGACAACGAGTAAACCCAATGTCTTGAAAATACTTGTCGATGCAACTATTTCATGCTCGTGGGACTTATTTTAATCCATATAAATCTTTCTTCAACCGAAACACTTTATCTTTATGGTTTTTTACCAAAAAGCCCAATGGTTGTTCAACATAGACTTCTTCTTCAAGATAGCCGTTCAAAAAGGCTGACTTCACATCCAGTTGATGGATATTCCACTAAATAGATGAGCAAACAAATCGTTTCCATGAGGGCAATAGGTGCATAGACTTCTTCATAGTCAATGACTTGCCTTTGCTTGTAGCCTTTAGCCACAAGTCGTGCCTCGTATTTCTCCACATCTCTATCAGCATTTTTCTTTGTCTTGTATACCCATTTAACTCCAATTGCTCGATGACCCTTGAGAAGAGTTGTTAACTCCCAAGTGTTGTTCTTCTCTATTGACTTGATCTCCTCATCCATGACTTATCTCTGTAACAGCTTCATCAAAGTTCATTTGTTCACTGTCAGCAAAAAGACAATATAAAAAATCAAAATTAGTAACTTCTTCTGTGTCCTCATATAGCTCTTGAATACTCCTTGTCCTTTGCGGCTGTTCCTTTGAACTTTCTTGACAAGAGGAAGATCCAAAATTTGTTGGAGAAAGAGGTAGAGTTGTGCGCTGCACAGGTTCCACGGTCTCTGGTTCTTCTTCATCACCAAATGGAAGAAAGTTATATGAAGTTTCTTCCTGAGCTTGTCAGTTCCATGCCAATTCTTCATCAAATTCAACACCGCGACTTACCACCACCTTGCCGCTGCTTGGGTTGTATAACTCGTAGCCTTTTGAACTCGTATCATAGCCAACAAACACATGCTTGACACTTCGATCGTAAAGCTTCGTTCTCCCTTGTTGTGGCACATGAGCTTAGGCTACGTTCCCAAAGATTCTCAAGTGTTTGACAGTTGGTTTTCTTCTACTCCATGCTTCTTGAGGGATTTGATCTCTAACATTTCTTGTTGGAGACCTGTTGTTCAAATAAACTACCCAAGTAACAGCTTCGGCCCAAAATTCCTTAGGCATACTTTTAGCTTTCAACATACATCTAGTCATATTAAAAATAATTCAATTCTTTCTCTCTGCAACTCCATTTGTTGGGATGAATAAGGTACCATTAGAGTGCGACGAATTCCATGAGACTTACAAAAGTCATTAAATTCTTTTGAAGTGAATTCGCCTCCTCTATCGGACCTTAAAGCTTTTATTTCATAGCCACTTTCTTTTTACGCAAGTACTTTGTAATTTTTAAAGCAGGAAAAACTTCAGATTTTTGGTTCAAGAAATAAACTCAAGTTTTTCTACTAAAACCATCAATGAAAAGCAAAAAGTACTTACTTTTACCAAAGGAAGGTGGATTGATTGGGCCACGCACATCAGTGTGAACAAGCTGGAGCGGTTTGGTTGATCTTGACATGACCTCCTTCGGAAAACTCTCCTTGCATGTTTTCCAAGAAGACATGCTTCACACAATTAATTGGGATGGTTAATTGATGGTATCACATGCACCATGTTCTTTTCTCCCATTGATTTTAGCGCTTCAAAATTCAAGTGCCCAAATCGCATGCGTCAACACCATGATTCATCATCCATATTAGTCTTCAAAAACTTTGCATTAATTGTCTTAAAATTCAGAGAAAATAATATATTATTTGCTATATGCACTTTAGCAATTAGAATTCCACTTGAATCTCTATAGGAATTCGAATTCCACTTCAATTCCACTTTAGCAAACTATTACTTTTTTAATTTTAGGACATAATAAACATCTTGAATTAGCTTGTCACTACCATCTCTATAGGAGATCAGAATCGTACATTTCCCTTCGATTTGAATCTTTGAGGTATCTCCAAAGGACACATTACCTCTCACCGTTTTATTGATCTCCACAAACTTCTCTTTGCACCCATACATATGATTTCTTGCTCCTTTGTCCAAATACCATGAGCTACAATCATCCACTTCTTCTTCCATGAGTGCCAAACACAACATTGACTCATATTTTTCTTTCTTGTTGTCAACAAGGTTATCTTTTTCTTCAACATTGCTACGACATTCCCAAGAGTAATGGCCAAATTTATGACAATTATAACACTCAATTTTTTATTTTTCATACATTTGTCCATTATTTTTTTGGTAGTAGACACGTCTTCTTTCTCCTCTATGTCCACGACCACGACCTCTGAATGTTTGGTGGATTTTGACTTCATTGTTGAAGTTGTACCATTACTTCTTCCTCTTCCATGACCGTCACGGCCTTGTCCTCGTCCATTTTCTCGCTAACTCTTTTCACCTCCATGGTGCTTAAAGGATGCTTGGGATTTAAGAAGTTGCTCCAGTGGAACTTCTTGTCTCCTTTTGATCTTCTTTTCGTGGGCTTGTAAATAACCCTTCAATTGCTCTACCATTATAGAGTCTAAATCTTTAGACTCCTCAATAGAGCACATTATAAAATCAAATTTTGGTGTTAAAGTGTGAAGGATCTTTTCTACCACACGGACATCTTCTATGTCCTCATCGTACCTTCTTAGTTGATTTACAACAACCTTCACTTTTGAACAATAATCCAAAATGCATTCGGATTCTTTCATTTTTAAAATTTCAAAGTCAGCCCTTAGAGTTTGGAGTTTTACCTTTCTCGCCTTGTCAATTCTTTGACGCGAATTTTGTAAAATCTCCCAAGCTTCCTTTGAGGAGGTAGCATCTGACACCTTCTCAAACATGCATCATCCAAACATTGGTGGATGAGTGTGAGACCTTGTTGATCCTTCTTCCTTCTCTTTGCCAAGACATCTTTTTTATTTTGAGGTAGAGCTTCCTCATTATCGGGTTTTACATACTCTCTCTCTCTACGATTTTCCACACAACCTGACAACCAAGAATGACTTTTATACGCAGACATCATTTCTCATGATTCTCTTTTTTGAAACGGGGTACTGAAAAGACAGCGGACCATTATTCACGTTGCTGGGAAAAATAATATCCCGCCCAGAAATACTATTCACGATAAATAATAATGACACAAGAACTAACAATGACACCAAATCTTTTAGCGGGATAAAATACAATACCCTTGAGCAATATAATACCACTATAATATTACAACTTTGTAGTGTCAAAAGACTACTGCGACTCAAAAGAAATAACACTCTTATTAAATAACACAACCTGCGAGCCAACAATGACTTTTATATGTAGACACTATTTCTCATGATTATCTTTTGTGAGACGGGGGTACTGAAAACACATCGGACCATTATTCGCCATGGTTCTGATATCACGTTATTGGGAAAAATAATATCCCACCCAGGAATAATATCCACGATAAATAATAATGGCACAAGAGAGTAACAATGATACCAAATCTTTTAACGAGATAAAGTACAATACCTAAGTGGAGCAATATAATGCCAGTATAATATTACAACTTTATAGTGTCAAAAGATTACTATAGCTCAAAAGAAGTAACATTCTTTATTTTAAATATCTCACCACAATATTACTCTCACTCTATTTTTTCACAGATTATAAAATAGTCGGAGGATTACTCTCACAACTCTAATCCTTCTCTCTTATTTTTGGTGTATTTGAGATAAAACTGAAGCTAACATCAACTGTGATGGATCTAAAATTTAGACACTGTGAGTTTTGATTGTGGCAGTCAGCCAAACTTAAAGGTGATCAACAAGTCTGATGACTGTGCAACATACAATGACAGTGTGGATAGAAATATAACACAATGACAATACTGTTCATAGTAGCAAATATAATATTATCACTAAAACACCAATGATATTGTTGTTAATAGGAATGCCACCACAGCGCAGACAGAGTCTTTCAATTACATAAAAGAGGGGAATCAATCTCAACATCAACTCCGGCGGCTTCCACTACCGAATCAATCTCGAACCCACGTCCTCGTGCAAAAGGAGGAATTCAAAGTGTGACCCCATAACCATTCTTTCCGTCTCCCTTTTTCTGTCTGGGGGCATAAGGAAAATATTTAAGGGATCCCAGCTCTATGTATAAACATATATAAAATAAATATATAAAAATTTTGCCGAAGCTAACGGGATCCCGTAACCTCTCAACCTACAACATAGGTCCGCCCCTGCCACTATTCTCTATTAAAATTAATCAAATGCTGAGACAAAAGTATTTTCAGATCATTCTTATCTTATCTTTTAGGTTTCTAAGGTTGTTATTACTGATGGTGGAAGACAGGTTATAACAATATTGAGTTCTTCAAATTTTGGTTCGAGAAGAAAAAATCTTGCGACACCTCTTAACAAGCCTAACGATGTCTTTTGGTGAAATCTCTAAACATAGTCCACAGTATCCATTTTGGGTGCGTTTGGTACAGAGCAAAACATTTTTTAATTTGTTAATGTTTCGTAAAATATTTTCCTTCAATTGAATGAAAATATTTTTCCATATCAAGAGAAGGAATATGTTTTGGAACACATTTTTTAAAACTCTTTTTTCAACATTTCCCACCTTATTCTCTATCCCCCACCAACCCACCCCATCCTACCCCACCCTCACCCTTAATAAAAATATTATTAATAGTATTTTCTTTTCATGTGATAGATAAAAAAAAAATTTCATTTCCACAAATGAGTATTTTTTATTTCATGATATAAAAAAGAATATTTTTTAATTTAAAAAAAGAAAGTACTCCTTCCGCTTCAATTTAGATGAGGTAGTTTGACTCGGAACAGAGTTTAGGAAAAAAAGAAGAAGACTTTTGAAACTTGTGGTCTTAAAAGTATAAGAGGTAAATACTTTGTTGGGCCATGACATTTGTGTGGTTATAAAAGCTTCCCATTAAGATTAAAATGAGTAAAATGAAGAGTTTAAAGTTGAATTATTTCCAAATTTAGAAATGTGTCATTTATTTTAGAACATACTAAATCATCTAATTTGAAACGGAGGGAGTACTTTCTTTTCATGATGTAGACAAAAAAATTTCTTTCATTTCAAAAAAATGAGTATTTTCTTTTCATGATGTAGAAAAAGTATTTTCCTTCATCTCAACAAAAAAAGTATTTTCTTTTTATGATGTAGAAAAAGGATTTTTCTTATTTCAACAAAATGAGTATTTTCTTTCATGATCACTACTAAAAAATCAGGTTTTAGCGACGGATAAATTTTGTAGCTAAACAGAAAAATTCGTTGTTAATCTCATTTAGCGACGGATTAGCAATGGATTATCAAGAAATTCTGTTAGCTACGAGTGTTTTAGCGACAGATTAGCAAACGATGTTCGTAGCTAATTCCAGTTTTTTTGTAGTGGATGTAGAAAAAGTATTTTCTTTTATTTCAATAAAATGATTACTTTCTTTTCATGTTGTAGAAAGATAACTTTCTTTTTCAACCAAAAAAGAGTATTTTCTTTTTAATTATGGAGCATAAATTTCAATGTTGTTTTGCGTAAAAAAAGTAAAGCAGCCTACTAATTCCTTTGGGTTTGTGTGAATTTTTAGAAGAATAATTAAATTATTGAATAAAATAAAGTCCTGAAAACATTGGCTACTTGGGGGGGGGGGAAGGAAACATGGGGACTTGGGGGGAAGGAGGTGGAGAATAGCACAAAAAAAAATTCTACTCTCTAACCAAATACTATAAAATATTTTCCGAAAAAAATTTTCACTCACCAACCAAACAATAAAAAATAAGTGATAAAATCACTCATTTTCCATGAAAATATTTTCGAGCAAAATATTTTCCTTCACACCAAACACACCCTTTGTCTCGTCCAAGTCAGTTAAAAGGCTTCATAAGTCGCATGGGAGGGGGATCAATCCCTCGAATAGTGATCAATAAAGAGATTTACCAAATTAAAACGATACAATCAAGGGATACTCATTCAATATTTTTTGTATAATTAATAAATATTAGTAAATTTTATAATTAAGTTAAAACATTAATAGAGAGGGTGAATAAGTTTATGACTAGGTAGAAGTCTAAGAAAACTTCTAAGTTATAATATGAAGGTAAAAGAACAGGTAAAAATTGCACGGGCCGTCTTATTTGGTCACCTATATTTAACCTATACCAATTTTTTAAACTTCTTTAACCTATACCCTAATTTTGACAACTTCAGATTCTTCCTCCTCCTCTTCTTCTTTCATGGCCAAATAGGCCTGCCATATCGAATGCACGAAGAAGAGGCATGCATTTCTTCTTTTCCTTTTCTTCTTCCTCCTAACATATTGAATGGTTATTTCATGGCCAAATAGGCCTGCCTCTTCTACGTATATTCACATCATAATGTTCAAAGAGTCCCACCTCAATCCCTTAAAGTCGTTAAGCACAAATAATATCTGCAAATGCCAATGTGTATCTGCTCTTTTGAGGATAACTGATGTCTGTAACCATAAATTTATAGTGAATTCTATGGTGATTACCCGAGAACTTGTACAAAGTAACAAGTGAAGCCATACAGCTAATACAATTTTTGTGCTTACAGAGCACA
Organism: Nicotiana knightiana; assembly: GCA_005239525.1. NCBI lineage: Eukaryota > Viridiplantae > Streptophyta > Magnoliopsida > Solanales > Solanaceae > Nicotiana > Nicotiana knightiana. The sequence goes on along the minus strand of ML376029.1, from coordinate 44,570 downwards.
ATTAGTATAATATATCAAGAATGCCGCATAACATGTCTCCCAGTAGGCATTGAACTGAAGTTTGCCCTTACTATGAACTGAAGTTTGTCTGATTGCCTTTGCAAGTCAGGCCAAACTTTAGGCAAAAATATCTGAAGTTTTGTTTGATAAAGCCACGCTGTAGACAAAATATTTTGAAGTTCAAACTTCAGACATACACAATTGAACTGAAGTCTTCCCTTGCACTATGAACTGAAATTTGCGTGATTGCCTTTGCAAGTCAGGCCAAACTTTAGGCAAAAATATCTAAAGTTTTGCTTTGATAAGGCTACACTTCAGGCAAAAAAATGTTGAAGTTGAAACTTCAGATATAAATTTTTGCTACTTGAAGCCCGTATATCTAAAGTTACCCGCAAAATAAATACGCTTATAATTTTTTGTACAAAACAAATATAAGTTAAATAGTGATCCAAAAATTGAGTATAAATGCAAATGCCCCAAAGAACAGTTACCCAACAAAAGAGCCCCATAAGAAGTCTCTATGAAGTCCAAAAGGCCCGAGGTGTGGAAGAGACTGCTTGGCGTTTGTTATCAAAAAGTATTACACGTGGATTTTTTTTCAACGAAACATTATTTAGAGACCCTATAAGTAAGAAAAAACTACTCCGATATAAAATTATGCAAAATTAACAATTCCTGATCAGTGCAAAAAAGTTTTAATTGTTTTAATTCGACATAAGTCTCCCACAACTTTTTAAACTCGAACGTGTAGCAAATGTAAAATAATTTTTTGACCTTATTTGAAAAGAAGAGGAAAATGGGGGGGAAAGTGGGTGCTAATTCGTGGGCAGATAGTGGCCATAACCGTCAGCATCTCAAGGAAATTAAAGATAAAATCAGCATGCAAAAAACAGAGAAGAATTTACAGACATAAAACATCAAACAGTTAAGGATTTTTGTGGAGTTTAATATGGAAGGAAGAAGATCATCAACTTCTTCATCTTCGTATAATCGTAGTCGTCGTTATCAGTATAATGAGGATGAAATAAAGAAAGGACCATGGAAAGAAGAAGAAGATCAAGTGTTGTTAAATCATGTGAAGAAATATGGTCCAAGAGATTGGAGCTCCATTCGATCCAAAGGTCTTTTGCAACGTACTGGAAAATCTTGTCGTCTTCGTTGGGTCAATAAACTTCGACCCAACTTAAAGACGTAAAATCATACCAACCTCTACTTTTTTTTTTTTTTTTTTTTTTTTTTTTTTTTTTTTTTTTTTTTTTTTTTAAAATTATTCAGCCTTTTGTTTTTTCTTAATTTTGTCAAGTTTTTTTAAGGTGGTAGTACATTATTTTTAATCTAGAAGTCCGTCATGCTTGATATCTCAATAGGGTTTGGTTACCTTGTTACATTGCCTTTAATGCAGTTTATTAGAGGTTTTTGGTTTTTGGTGTTTGGTTTTGTTTCTTTTTTTTGTTCCCCCTACTAAGATTTACAAATTCTGGAATTTTTTAATGGAATTTTGTTATGTTGACGACTATTCTTGGTCGTTATTGTTCTTTTAACCTATGTTGCTCGGACTCTCCGAAAATATGGTCGGATACGTGTCAGATCCTCCAAAAGCAGTACATTTTTGAAGGATCCGATACGGGTACGACTACATTTTGGAGAGTCTGTGCAACATAGCTTTTAACTATAGTATATGTTCCTTTCTGAAGAGTTATAGTTAATCAATTTTTTTAAAATGTTTGATAGTGCCGATGATTCTGCTTGCATGCATGTGTTATGTTGTTTCTTATACCTATCGAATATATATATATATATATATATATATATATATATATATGATTTCTGCGAAGTGGAATTGTAGTTGATCAGGTGTCATCCGATTTAGAAAATTAAATGCGAATACACATTGCTCTTTGAAAATTATGACTTCAAATTTTAATATTTGTTTGTCTTTTTCATTTCTTTCACTTTTTGGTGAAAAGTGGAATGAAGTTTTCAGGGGAGGAGGAGAGGACAGTGATTGAACTTCAAGCACAATTTGGGAACAAATGGGCAAGAATTGCTACATATTTGCCAGGGAGAACTGACAATGATGTAAAGAATTTTTGGAGTAGTCGACAGAAGAGATTGGCTAGGATTTTGCGAACTTCAGCACCACAACCTACAAAGCCACAAAACAACAACAATGGTAGCCAAAATGCTGTTTTTCAGGATTCTCATCCAATAGAGGTAACTACAAATAAATTTTATTCCATGTATCTTTGATATTTTTCATAAAATTCCCTACCGATTTCAAGCAATAGGCTTTTGTTTTTATTGTATCATAAAAAAGGAATGAAATAAAAAGACAAGGCAACAAAACAAATAGTATGAAAATAGTTGTTTGTTCCGGTAAAAGGGACACTCTCGTTTTCACCTGCTTTAGGACCTATTTGGCTATAGATTTTGCCAAAATAAACTTGAGTTTTATCTGGCAAACACATGTTTAGTCATAAATTTTGTCTATATTTTGGCAAAATCCCAAATCATAGCTGGTTTTGGGCCAAATCTCTCATATTACACATGTTTTTCCAAAATAAATTTGGGAAATATGTTTTGAAAACGTATGTCCAAACACATTTTCATCTTCAAGCCAAACTTCACACAAAACAAATTTTTTTAAACAAATTTGAAAATCTATGGCCAAACGCTAACTTAATAAAAAGCACATGATGCTTTTGTTTTTTTGTTATAATCTTAGACTAGGAATGAAATAAAATTGATCTTGTCTACAACATTTTATATTGACTAAGAAGCAATTCTCAGTTTCTGCTTTTCTTAATGTTGCTCTTTATCTTAGAATTTTTTTTTTTAATTTGTGATGTTAGAGATCTGCTCCCCTCCCGTGGGGGAGCATAATATATAAGAAAAAGAAAAAACCTTTCTCTTTGAAAAAAGGTTATTTACGGACCTTGTACCCAATGATAGTAGTCTACTCGACTAAGATGTCAAAGAAAAAAAATTTCGTCAAATTAAAGGAGAGGATTAAAAAATGTATAGTTGTAATGGATTTAACGGCCTATATATAGACATTGTAAAGCATGTTTACATTTTTTGTATTTTACTAACATGTTACTTAACTTATTTTACAACGGATTTTATTTTTTATAGACAGTTACCTGTAATTATTTTTAAATGACCTGATAGTAAAAAAAAATCTTTTAAACTATGTAAAAATTAGACTCTATTATAAAAAACTTCTTCAAGTGTAATCTCTCTTCTCCTCTCAGCTTGTCTATATGACTTCTTTTTTGGAATTTTCAGACACCAAAATTCAGCTCATCAATAGATCAAGAAGAATCTTTATCCAAGTCACAATCATGTTCATCTTCCTATATTGATAACTCTCATAACTTGATCAACATGGTCCCATTGCCAGAGCTAGTGAATCCAAATTCCATTGCTTTTGAACCAAACCTGCTTCAACTTGATTTCACTCCAAATGAGAAGAAACTTGGAATAGAATCATCACATATTCAAACCGACTTTGCTCTGCCTTTGGAAAATCAAGAATTCAACATGGCTAACTTCATAGATGTTTTTGGAGAGTTCAATGGTTCTGAATTAGACAATGTGCAAGTCCCATTTGTAGAGAGATCATGTTGTGACAATGTTGTGAAGAGAGAAATTGACAAGCCACTTACTCCGGATAGCTTCATTGATGATTTTCCTTTGGATATGTTTGATCATATTGAACCTCTGCCTAGTCCATCTGAATGGTGATTAGGTTTGAAGTTGTTGCTAACTGTTGCTGCTGATTACTATTTAGTTTTCTTTAATTTGTGAAACGATTTCCAATGCAAACCTATTATTATAAAAGAAGATTTGACTTAGGATTGAAATGTTTCATTCAAATGTTCATTTGGTGCTTTATCTACTTTCTTACGATGGCCTAATGCAAGATATTGCTTTCGGTTGAAGGGTTTCATTTAATGGAAAATTATTAAAACAAGAGTTAATACCCTATAATTCCCCTAAACTGTCATATTTTTGTAAGTTTTCTGCTTAAACTATCCCATCTCCTCAAGACCCCCTACTATATTTTTTTTCATAGTGAAACACCCTAGTTTGTATTTCTGATGATGCGTGTGTTACGCACTCCAAATTATCAACAAGAAAAAAAATTCCATGTGGCAATCCACATGTGAGATTAATTAGCTTAATTTAAAAATTGAGTTATTAATTATTTTAAATAATAATCAAATATTATTAGAGAGTAAATATTCACCCGGTTGAAAAAAAATAGGGGTAGGTTAAAATCATCTCCGTCAATTCTCATTTCCTCTCCTCTCTTCTAATGATGGATACTCAATAGTTATTTGCTCCATTAAGCTTCAATGTAACCTTGATCTTCCCCATAACCCTTTATTGCTCAGTCTTATTTTGTTTGTGTTCGAGATTGGAGATTAAAAACTAAGGTTTGCTGAAAAATCTAGGGTTCATTTGGGTTTTGATTGAGTAAAGATTATTGGTAAAAACTCGAGCTACTTTGAGGAAAATTTCTGTACACAGGTACTACTTCTTTAAAAACAAACTTTATTATTGCAAAATTATTGTATAAATTTGTTGGATAATATCAATTCCATTTTACCAAAAAAATTAGATTTTTTTGTGAGTTATTGATTAATGAGTGTTTCTTCTTTCAAACATATATTCGGGTAATAAATGAAAGAAGAATAAAACGAGAAAGATAAAAAATAGATTCAATAATAACAAGAGAAGGAGAATTTTAGATGGAACCAAATGAAAAAATGAAGAAGAAGGTAAAAAAAAAAGAAGAAGAATGGTGAATACATGAGGAAGAAATGTGAGATATTATCACGACCCAAAATTCAACTAGTTGTGATGGCACATAACCCAACCTGCTAGGTAAGTCAATTATCAACAACTCAATTCAAATGAGAATTTTTGAGATAATAATGATGAAATAGCTGAATTTTTATACACTTCCCAAGGACTAGTAGTACAAATCATGAGCTTCTAAGATTTATATTTTACAAGGCTGGTATGAAATAAATACATCATCTGTTTGAAATCTACATGAATGATCACGCCCAACTATGCCTTATAAAAATGACTAAGCGGTCGTTGCAAATATAATCCAGTTTACAAGTCCGGAGTCGAATCCCACAAAGAACTAAGGCTTAGCTACAATTGTTCACTATCACCAAGAATACAAGCTTGAACAATTCCTAACTTATAGATATTAAGATTCTTGTGTTTAACTAATTAACTAATAAATTAAAATAGTAAATTAACACTAAAGATACTACAGGTTGGAGAAAAGATTAAGGAGGTCTAGAATTATGATTTCCCCAATTGCCGGAATCCTTTCCGCTACGTCTTCTATAATTTCACCTAAGTATTCTCTACCGATCACGAGCGCTCTCCGTGTTGTAATTATCTCCTGAGTAACTACTACAATTTACTAGACATATTATCCCGAATTACGATAGCTGGCGTTAAGTACGGCTCACTTAGATCGCACATACGATTTCGTTATCCCTAATCCCACCTTTAAACCCTTCGTTATTGATCCCTCATATACGTCGGGAGTGATGTTGTTCGACAACTACCTAAATATGCACTCTCTCCCGAGTAATAAACACTAATAGGCACAGTCGATTGAGAGATCTTCAACCAACCACAATATAAACGTAGTTGAACAAGTAGAAAAATCCAACGGCTCAATTATATAAAAGCATAACAAAAATTTATCCTACAAAAGGTTCCATCAAAATCCTAGATAATAAATGCTATTTATAATAGTATGTAAAATTACAATACTAAAAGTCATAACCAACAATGAAAAATAGGGAGAGGAAGGAAAAACTCGTAAAAGAATTCCTCGCCTTGCTCGTATTGTGTCTCTGCCTCCTTAAGTCGAATTTGTATCAAAAGTCTATCCAAAACTCTCAAATATCATTTTTCCATGTATATATACCAAGTAGGGTCGGACCCAAATAATTATACCTTCTCCTACGCAAAAAAGGACAATTTTTCAGGTCTGGACGCTCGCGGTACGGGCGCAGTATTTTCTCAGTGCACTGCCTCAGTGTGCGTCCAGGTCCGCAGTCGCGGTTTCTACCGCATCTTTCAACCTTTTCCATTTAGAATTTTGAAAAATGTAAATCATGAAAGTTGTATTTCTTTGAGTTAGCTTTCCAACCATATAATATATAGACCAAATGGAGTTAGGATCCAAGAGTTATGTCTATTTTACTAGACAGTGTATAATATGCCTACTCGAGTCTTCGTTTGTTCTTAACTATCAAATTTGACCCCTGAACACGATACCGACTTACTTCCTTGGGATTTTACTCATACTTCAAAGCTCCAAATCATTTTAATTCATTCCATAACATCTATATAGCTCGGAATCACTCCTACAAGGCATAAAAACACACAATTAGTACAAAATACTAGTTATTAAAGCTCAAACTCAATTAAAGTGCAGTAAATTAGAGTGTAATAAGCGACTAAAATACGTAATTATAGCCTATCATCAATGACCAGATTAATAATTCTAAAGCTATCAAGAACAAGAGAGAGCTATGATTGGAATGCAGGTACGTCTTCAATGGCAACTCCCGCTATACACAGCAACATCAACATCCAAAATCTGCGCGCAAGGTGCAGAAGTGTAGTATAAGTACAACCAACCCCATTGTACTCAATAAGTAACAAACCTAACCTTAGGTTGAAAGTCGTGACGATCTTGGACAACATTCAGAGTCCAACACCAACAACCAGGAACAACTTGTAATAACATAAATAATGCAGTGCAAGTAATAACTCAAAGATATGATGCTCAACGTGTTCATTGTTACGGAAAATATGCATGCTTTTAAGGTATAACAGTAAAAATCCAAGTCTTTCACCGAATCACCAAAATGTGAGTATATCAGAAAAACTGTGATTTTTCCCAAAACTTTCACAACAGATAAGATATTTCATTCTCAGATAGCATGAGGGAAGTACATCTCTATGCCTACATGTCAATGTGCATGTGAAGTCATGAATGTCACAATACTGTGTAGCATGAAGAAATGCATCTCTATGCCTGTATGTCAAATATACATGTCAATGCAATACATCATAGTGATGAACTCATACACTCATACTCTTAGAGTACTCAATCTCACTGTCTCACACTCCCACTCATCATGCTCAATCCCTCAACACACTCAGTGACTCAGCACTGTATGACACCTACAGCGGGGCGCAACCGATCCCATCATGAACCAATAAAACCTGCGCTCATTGCTGGTTTATTAGACTCTAGGGAAGTTGATCCTTCCCAAGGGCTACTATAAGCCATCATGGCCTGCTGCGGCGTGCAACCCAATCCCATCAATACTATACATAAATCCATAGGGCCTGCTACGTCGTGCAGCTCGATCCATTTAATAATAATACATATAAAACCAAAGTGGCCTATTGCCGAGTGCATTCCGATCCCATAAATAATGTATATAAAGCCCATAGGGCCTACTGCGACGTGCAACCCGATCCCCTCAATATCACTCACAATCCGTCCCTCAGGCCCCCAACTCAATCATCAATCTATCCAGTCTCTTGGGCTCATGAATCTCATGCCAATCAGCCCAACAATGATAATATGATGTGATAACAGAGACTGAGGTATAATATTCAAATGAATGAATATGACTAAGTATGTAATTGCAATTTAAGCAAAGAACTCAACAACAGAAACGACCTCAGTGAGTCCCAACAGGATAAACATATAGCCTAAACATGATTTCTAACATGGATCATAGCTAAATTATCCTAGCACATAGAAATTTCATGGATACAAATAAAATTAGGTAACTACACAGTACTACAGATTCGACCAAGTTATAATTCACACGGTGCACACCTACATGCTTGTCACCTAGCATGTGCATCACCTCAAGACCAAACACATCATACGTATATTCAGGGATTCATACGCTTAGCACGATGTTAACAAGTGTTACTTACCTCAAACAAGCTGAATCCATTACCGAGCAAGCCAAACGATACTCCAAAAGTGCCATCCCATGTGTACTGACTTTCGAACGACTCAAAACTAGCCAAAATCAACACAAGAACATCAAATAATGCGAAAGGAAACAATCTCAATCGATAAAGGTGGAATCATTAATCAAAATCCCAAAGTCAACCAAAATGTCAAACCCGAGCCTGCACCTCGAAACTCGAAAAACACACAAAATCCGATAGCCCATTCAATTACGAGTCCATCCATACAATTTTCACTCAAATTCAACTCCGAATCGATGCTCAAAACCCAAAAATTCAATTTATGAAATTTTAGACAAAAATCCTAATTTCTCTTTTGAAATCATCAACCAAATGCCAAAAACGAGGATAGATGCATGAAATATAATCAACACCGAGTTGAGAACACTTACCCCATGTCATGACCCAAAAAACCAACTAGTCATGATGACACCTAACCTAACCCGCTAGGTAAGCCAATTAACAACAATCCAATACCAATGAGATTTACTGAGATAAATAAAAATAATAAAACTGAACTTTTATACACTTCCTAAGACCGGTAGTATAAATCATGAGCTTCTAAGATTTAGAGTTTTTAAAGCTAGTATGAAATAATTACGTCATTTGTTTGAAATATACATGAACAAATTAATAATTCTAAATCTACCAAGAACAAGAGGCAACTATGACCGAAACGCAGGTACATCTTCAATGTCGGCTCCCGCCATACACAGCAACATCAACATCCAAAATCTGCACGAAAGTTGCAGAAGTGTATAAGTACAACCGACCCCGTGACTAAATAAGTAACAAACCTAAGCTTAGGTTGAAAGCAGTGACGAGCTTGGACAACGGTCAAAGTCCGACACCAAAAGCCAGGAACAACTTGTGACAATATAAGTAAAGCAGTACAAGTATTAACTCAAAGATGTGATGCTCAGCTCGTTCACAATTCCGGAAAATAGGCATGCTTTTCAAATGTAATAGTAAAACAGAAATCATTCACCGAAATCAACAAAATATTAGTGAATCTAAAAACTGTGATTTTTCCCAAAAACTTTCAACAACAGGTAAGATGTTTCATTATTATATGACATGAGGAAAGTACATCTCTATTCCTATATGTCTATGTGCATGTGAAGTCATGATTGTCAAAATAACGTACAACATAAGAAAATGCATCTCTATGCCTGTATGTCAAGTATGCATGCCAGTTGTGATGCAATGCAGTGATAAAACCATATGCATACTCTCGGAGTATCAATTCTCTCAGTCCTCTGAGTCACTCAGTCCTCTCAATCACTCAGCACTCGCTCTCGGCACTTGCACTCTCACTCAGTTTGTACGTGCGCTCACTGCTGTTAAGTCAGACTCTAGAGGGGCTGATCCTGCCCAAGCTATAATGTAAGCCAATCATGGCATGAATCAGTAAATCTTGTTGCGGCGTGAAACCCGGTCCCATAAACATCCTCACAAACAGACCTCGGCCTCACTCAGTCATCAATCTCTCCAATCTCTCGGCCTTACAAATATCAAGACAATCAGCCCAAACAATGATAATATGATGTGAGACAAATGATAACATAGACTGAGATATGATTTGCACATAATGAGTATGACTAAGTATGCAGTTACAATTTAAGCAAATAACTCGACAGCAGAAATGACCTAAGTGGGTCCCAACAGGATAAGCATATATCCTAAACATATTTTCTAACATGGATCACAACTCAATTACTCTGGCCTGTGAAAATTTTATGGATAGAAACAAGATTGGGTCACTACACAGTACCACAAAATCAACCGAGTCATAATTCACACGGTGCACACCCGTCACCTAGCATGTGCGTCACCTCAACACCAAATACTTAACACGTGTATTCAGGGGTTCATACCCTCAGTACCAAGTTTAGAAGTGTTACTTACATTGAACAAGCCGAATTCCAATACCGAGCAAGCCAAACGATACTCCAAAAATGCCATCCTGCACATACCGACCTCCAAATAGTCAACCAAATGCCAAAACGAGGATAGATTCATGAAATATAATCAAAACCTAGTAGATAATACTTAACCCATTCTATATGGTGAAATTGACTTCAAAAATTGTCTCAATCGGAGATCCATAACTCAAAATATGAAAAAATGGCCATAACCCCCGAAAATAGAGTACTTATAATCACCGGACAGAATTACCCTATGCGATCGCGGGATACTTTTCGTGATCGCGAAGAACAAACTCAGCAGCCCCCAAAAATACCCTACGCGTTCGAGAAACATCATATGTGAAGGCGATCACCACATATACCGCACTACGCGATCGTGACAGGACTAATGCGAATGCAGAGAATAAAATCTCCACCTCCAGCTTCTCAAATCAACTCTATGCGAACGCGGGCTGACCAATGCAAAAACGATGCTCAAGCAGCCAAAGGTACGCGAACGTGGTATGACAGTCGCAAAAGCGAGGAAGGAAAGAGGCCATCTCCCATACTACATTATGCGATTGCGACCTAGTCTTCGTGATCGCGAATAAGTCCTGAAACACCAGAAATCAGCAGTGCCAAAGAACATGGAAATGATCCAAAACTAATCTGAAACTCACCCGAGCCCCTCGGGCCTCACTCGAACATTCAAACAACTCCCATAATATAACATGAACCTACTCGAGGCCTCAAATCACACATAACAACATCAAAACCATGAATCACACCTCAAATAGAACTTAATGAACTTTTGAACTTTCAACTTCTAAAACTCGTGCCGAACCATATCAAATCAACCCGAGATGAACTAAAATTTTACACACATATCCCAAATGACATAACGAAGCTATTCCAATTCCCGGAACCACAATCCGAACCCTATATCATCAAAGGCGTCTCTCGATCAAACTTATGAACATTCCAAACCTTTAAATTTCCAACTTTCGCTAATTAGTGCCGAAACCTTCTAGAAATATCCAATTGCAAATCCGAGCATACGCCCGAGTCTTAAATCACCATCTGAGCCTAACGGAACCATCAAAACTACGAACCGAGGTCAAATACTAAAAAGTCAAACTTGGTCAACTCTTCCAACTCAAAGCTTCAAACATGGAATTCATTCTTCCAAACTAATTCTGAAGTACCTGAAACCAAAACCGACGACACACACAAGTCATAATATATCATACGAAGGAACGGAATGCTAATGCTCAAAACGACTGATCGGATCATTACATCCTCCCTTATTTAAACATACGTTCGTCCTTGAACGTGCCCAGAGTTATCCTAACACCATCAAATCGCCATGTAACCTTACCATGAACATACTGGGGGTGATCCCATGGCACCCCAATCTATGTTGGCCCTAAAACACAATATAACTAAAGATCATTACTTTAACCTCGGTCTATATACCTTAGAACCCAATTTCCAACATCAACAATCCTTACAAGACCTGAATCTCGTACCTACACACTGTATAAGTCTGAACAAACTGTATCAAGCCATAATAATAACCTAAGATGTAATCAGATGAAATACCACACAACTTGCATAGTCGTAGTAATAGCTCTCGACCATAGTAACTGCTCAAAACAAACCCGGTACCGTTAATAAACCTCATATCAAACAAAACCTCATTTTAAAACCTTCGTACACTGCCGATGATGAAAGAAACAAGCAGAAACTCTTAACCACTTATTTGATCAACAAGTCATGGAGCCCTCACAAGAACCAAAGCAAAATCCTAAGCCGACTTCCGATATTATTCCTCCATACATACTGTAATCAAATTCGATAGCATCCATGCTAGGTCCAATGATCTCATCTCATCAATACCGCCACTTTACTAACATGCCACACCAATACAACCTTAAGCCACAAACCGTGCAATCCCTGCACCAATAGCAACAATTCAAATGCACCCAAAAATAAAAAAATGACTGAAATGAGAGAACCGTCCCGCAAGCTCAAGAAGTACCAACACAACGCAATGCTAAGAATCCATCACACACTATATAACCAAAATACACCAATCTATCACAAATGAGCATATCCCAACATAGCCCCGATGCAATGCGTGGCCCATCCAAACACCGGTCTATATGAAATACCTCAAGCCACAATGCTCAAAATCAACAACTACACGCAATTCGACATCAAGTACATGAAGTGCATGACCATCACCATGGAGAATAAATAACACAATAAACCACAACTCGGTAAGAACATAACCAAGTCACAATAAACTATTCAACACCCTAATAACCATCTCGCTCAAATTTCTCTACAAGGCCCAAACATAACCACATCATGTGAGCATAAACCAACAAATCACAACCCCTCGTAGCATAGAAGAGTAACACATAGAACATATCAGAACACGAACAACCTCAACCCTAACCAAATGACACACCATTCTGCAATAACGATGCTGAGTCAACAAATCCAACCCAGTGTAGAATACACATCATCCTCGGGCCTACCAATGGGCCCCAAAATCAACTCTGATCATCCCCAAATGGATAAATGGCCCTCCAAAAGTCCACAATGACCTAACATAGCACGTACTACCATTTAGCTAACCTTGGACACATTTTCCCAGTCCGCAACCCCAAAACAATCTGCTTCTAAGACCTCCCAGTCTCCAAATCCATAGTACACATGAATCACCATAGCCGACCCCAACTCCGTTACTCGAATGACTAACACATCTATCATACATAATCATCCCCATGAGAAGTACTTCTATAATTCATCCATGCCACATAAAAAAGTCTGAATCTCAGCAGTCGATCAACAACGCAAGTACCACAATACCAATGAAGCATCCTTAAGTCAAAACACAACGCGCCTTCTGAAATGTGTGCCCTTCCTAAGCAATACCAAGTAGTTATAGCATTCAGAGAAATGTCAGAAACCATCCATGTTGTCTAAGAGTTCCGGACCTTCCCTTCCAAAACTGAGATGTGACCTTGCACATGCAAATCTCAATCCCACACAACACACCACATCTATCATGCCGTCATATGAAAAGCACGAGGATCTCATAATAAACTCTGAGTCACCAACAGAATACATACCCGATCAGTAAGAAACCTTCCATTTGATCCCATCCAAGAGAAAATTACAATACGCAATATGCTCCTCACACCGGTTGGAAATATCCATCTCAAACTGTGGTAGAAACCATCGAGAACTCTCGAGACCCATTTGTACATAACCAAGCCATCAGAACTGATTATCTCGAACATAACCAAGCCACGCAAGTTTCCAAACCCAAGAGTATTGCCACAAAACACCTGTAGAGACTCACCACATCATAGGTACCAAAGAAACGATCATATCCATTATCGTGCTGATTCAACCTATTACCAAATTGTCCTATTTCTCCGAGTTTCTTCTGATTTACCCTCAAGTTGACACTTCTCATTGCTAGAACACCACGATCCTTACCCAAAGTTCACCACAAGAGATACCAACATAAAACCACACTGCCTAAGGACCATAAGCCGTATTATTCCCTCTTAACATCCAAAAGTACCATAATCGAGACACCCACTCTGTAAAGACCTTATGTGAACATAAAACTGCTTCATTTACCTTATTGATACTGAAATGTGGAATCCATAATGATATAGCAATACCATGAATCTCGATATCATCCAATGCAGATCTCAGATTCTAGCCATATACAAATTTGAAAAATTTTCAATTGTTACATATAAATCTTGAGTCCATTAGAACCTTCTCGAGAGTCATCCACTCCGCTCAAATCTCAATTGCACCGCCCAAACAGTCCGAACGACTTGTTCCCCTTAGCACGATAACACCCAAAGAAGTAATCCACACCTCTAAGCAACCGAGTGAATCCCATTTCATAGTACATTACATCTGTTAGGCATAACAAACCCAGATCATTCCAAGACTTATATCTATAAGTTATGCTACACCATGCATCAAGAAATTTCCTTGCTTAAGTCATTCTCAAAACCAGCCTCTGCAAGTCATAACCGATCCACAAGTATGCCTCAGACCAAAACCAATAAAACACATAACCATACAATCAAATCGCCGATGGTCGACTCCCGCACTTGGCTCCTAGTCATAGAATAAAACATTTGATGACTCAATTTACCCATACTCTATAACTTCCATAATCCCACTGTGAGATTCAACTAAATCCTTCACAAGCTCCTGCAACACAACATATAAAATGCCCCAAATCATCTGCTAAGCTTGTATTCATCCTCGTGATTGTCAAGCGACTTTCTCAACCAATCCAAACTCAAATTGAAACACCTATAACCCACTGGCAGAAAAGAAATCCTCCACACAACATCATAAGTATCACACCTCTGTAGACCACCCCGCAGTAGATAACCCAACTGTTTAGCCTCAAATTGGCACCTTTCTATGCCCTTTCGCAGCCACAATTACTAACAATTACTTAATCTTCCTGAGTCTGAACTCATCAACAAGACATGAGAAACTAATTTGTTCCAAAATTAAACAACATAAAAAATCCTTCAACATACTCATAACTCGAGACTATACGTCACATCAAGACAGAAATCAAGCACACAATAGTCCTTTTTACATCTGAAGCAAAATCTTCTCGTCATATTCAAACCATCTGAACACATCCCGAAATCACATCATACTCATCATATAGCCATGCAAACATTCAGCGAGCCACAAATTTCACTCGTAGGGACACTACCGGGCATATAAGTCCAAAAGCACGTGCTTACACAACTAAAACTACCGAGCCTAAGCTATGATAAAAACCCGGCCTGAAGTCCTCCAGACTGGCCCATCACCAGCACGTATAAAACATATTTCGCACCTCATCCATTGAATCACAAGCCGCCGATGCACAACTTTTTACCGAGCGCTCACAAACGCATACGAGTGAGTGTAAGAAATTCAAAGCGATATGCTTCAAGCTGAATCAACGGCGCCGATATAGAAAGAAAGATGAGAAGTTTATCCTAAATGCACTGTAGCCTATCGAAGATAGGTATGGACGTCATCATACTGATCCGCAAGACTCTACTAGACACTTTTTCATGACTCGTAGAACCTATGAACTTGGAGCTCTGATACCAACTTGTCACTACCCAAAAATCCAACTAATCATGATGGCATCCAACCCAACCCGCTAGGTAAGCCAATGAACAACAATCTATACCAATGAGATTTACTGAGAGAATAAAGATAATATAACTAGACTTCTATCCACTTCCCAAGACTGGTAGTACAAATCATGAGCTTCTAAGATTTAGAGTTTACAAAGCTGGTATGAAATAAATACATCATCTGTTTGAAATATACATTAGCAGTTTAATAAATCTAAATCTACCAAGAACAAGCGGCATCTATGACCCGAATATAGGTACATCTTCAATGCTGGATCCCGCCATACACAGCGATATCAACATCCAAAATCTGCACACAAGATGCAGAATTGTAATATGAGTACAACCGAACCCATGTACTAAATAAGCAATAAAACCTAACTTTAGGTTGAAAGCAATAACGAGCTTGGACAATGGTCAGAGTCTGACACTAAAAGATAAGAACAACTCGTGACAATATAAGTAAAGCAGTACAAGTAATAACTCAAAGAAGTGATGCTCAGATCGTTCACAATTCCGGAAAATAGGCATGCGTTTCAAGTATAACAGTAAAACACAAATCTTTCACAGAAATCGCCAAAATATGAGTGAATATGAAAACTGTGATTTTTCCCAAAAACTTTCAACAACAGATAAGATGTTTCATTATCAGATGACATGAGGAAAGTACATCTCTATGCCTACATGTCAATGTGTATATGAAGTCATGAATGTCACAGTACCGTACAACATGAGTAAATGCATCTCTATGCCTGTATGTCAAGTGTGCATGCTAACTGTGATGCAACAGAATGATAAAACCATATGCATACTCTCAGAATTTGAATTCGCTCAGTTCTCACAGTCACTCAGTCCTCACATTCACTCAGTCCTTCCAATCACTCGGCACTCGCTCTTAGCACTCGCACTCAGTAAGTACTTGCGCTCACTACTGCTAAGTCAGACTCCGGAGAGGTAGATCTTGCCCAAGCGCGTATATAAGCCAATCATGGCATGAATCAATAAAGCCTGTTGCGGTGTGCAACCCGATCCCATAAACATCCTCACAATCAAGCCCTTGGTTCACTCAATCATCAATCCCTCCACCCTCTCGGTCTCACAAATCTCATGGCAATCTTCCCAAACAACGATAATATGATGTGAGACAAATGATAACAGAGACTGAGATATGATATGCAATGAATGAGTATGACCGAGTATGTAATTGCAATTTAAGCAAATAACTCGATAGTAGAAATGACCTTAGTGGGTCCCAACATGATAAGCATATAGCCTAAATATGGTTTCTAACGTGGATCACAACTCAATTACTCTAGCACGTACAAATTCCATGGATAGAAACAAGATTGGGTCATTACAAATTACCACAGGATCAACCGAGTCATAATTCACATGGTGCATGCCCGTTACCTAGCATGTGCGTCACCTCAACACCAAACACATAACACGTATATTCAGGGGTTCATACCCTCAGCACCAAGTTTAAAAGTGTTACTTACTTCAAACAAGCTGAATTCCAATTCCGAGCAAGCCAAATGATACTCCAAAAATGCCATTCTGCGTGTACCAACCTTTGAAATGTTCGAAACTAGCCCAAAGAAACTCAAGAACATCATTTGATGTCAAAGGAAACAAACCCAATCGATAAAGGTGGAATCTTTAATCAAGAGCCCAAAGTCAACCAAAAAGTCAAACCCAGGACCGCACCTCGAAACCCGACAAAACTCACAAAATCTGACAACCCATTGAATTAAGAGTCCAGTCATACTAGTTTCTCTTAAATTCGACTCCTAATCAATGCTCAAAACTCGAAGATTCACGTTATGAAATTTTAGATTAAACCCCCCAATTTATCTTTTGAAATCATCAACCAATTGCCAAAAATGAATATAGATTCATGATATATAATCAAAACCGAGTAGAGAATACTTACCCCATTCCATGTGGTGAAAATCACTTCAAAAATTGGCTCAATCTGAGCTCCATAGCTCCAAATATGCAAAAATGGTCGAAACCCCCGAAAATAAAGTACTTATAATAACTGGACATAAATACCCTACGTGATCACTAGATACTCTTCACGATCGTGAAGAACAAACTTAGCAGCCCCCAAAATTACCCTACGTGTTCAAGAACCATCACATGCGAACGCGATGGCCACAAGTACCTTCACTACGCGATCGCGACAGGACCAATGCGAATGCGAAGAAGAAAATCTCGATCCCTAGCTTCTTAGCTCAACTCAACGCGAACGCAGGTTGACAAATGCAGACGGGATGCTCGAGCCTTCAAAGGTACATGAACACAGTATAACAGTCGCAAAAGTGAAGACGGAGATTGGCCAGCTCCCATAATACACTATGCGGCCGCGATCCAGTCTTCGCTAGTGCGAATAAGGCTGAAGCACCTGAAATTAGCAGTGCCAAGGAACATGAAAATGATCTGAAACTCACCCGAGCCCCTCGGGACCCTGTCCGAACATTCCAACAGCTCCCATAACATAACACGAACCTACTCGAGGCCTCAAATCACGCATAACAACATCAAAACCACGAATCGCACCTCAAATCAAACTTACTGAACTTTTAAACTTTTAACTTTTAAAACTCGTGCCGAACCATATCAAATCAACCCGGAATGAACTCAAATTTTGCACACTAGTACCAAATAACATAACGAAGTTATTCCAATTCCCGGAACCACAATTTGAAACCAATATCATCAAAGTCAACTCTCGGTCAAACTTATGGATATTCCAAACCTTCAAATTTCCAGCTTTTGTCAATTAGTGTCGAAACGTTCTAGAAATATCCATTTGCAAATCCAGGAATACGCCCGAGTCCCAAATCACCATCTAGACCTAACGTAACCATCAAAAACCTGAACCGAGGTCAAATACTAAAACGTCAAACTTGGTCAATTCTTCCAGCTCAAAGCTTCAAACATGAAATTCATTCTCCCAAACTAATTCTGAAACACCTGAAAACCAAAACCGATGATACACATAAGTCATAATACATCCTACAAAGCTAATCAGGACTCCAAATATTTGAACGGAATGGTAATGCTAAAAACGATCGGTCAGGTCATTACACCTCAATCCATATGGTGAAAATTGCTTCAAAAATTGACTCAATCCAAGCTCCATAGATAAAAAATATGAATAAAATGACCAAGCCCTCGATATTATAGCTTCTGCCCGGCACTTTCACGTCTGTGATACTAATAGTCACTTATGCGACACAAGCTCCTTTTCAGCGACACAAGCTCCGCTTCTATGAATCCCACTAACCAGCTGACCTCTCACACCTGCGGACGCTGCTCCGCTTCTGCTCAATCGCAGTTGCGAGGCTACATCCGCTTCTGTGCAATCTCCCAAACAAGCTGCCCTCCTCTTCTTCGATCAAATTCCCGCGCATGCGGATGCACAGATGCAACCAACATTCCGCTTCTGCGGTCTTCCCTCATCCATCCTTGCTTTGCTTCTGCGAACATGTGACCGCATATGCGACCATTGAATTGCGTCCATTACCCCTCAAGTGCGACTGCATCAGATCCAGCAAAAAAAATAGCAGCCATCACACATGAATGAAAAATGATCTGAAACATGTCTGCATCTTACCCGAGCCCCTCAGGACCCCGTCCGAATGTACAAAAAAGTCCCAAAACGTAACACAGACCTACTCAAGGCCTCAAATCACTCATAAAAACATCGAAACAACGAATCGCACCTCAAATCAAACTTAATGAACTTTTTAACTTTTAATTTCCAAAACTTGTGCCGAACCATATCAAATCAACCCGGGATGAACTCAAAATTTTCATACAAGTCCCAAATGATATAACGAAGCTATTCCAATTCTCAGAACCACAATCTGAACCCGATATAATCAACGTCAACTCCCAGTCAAACTTATGAATCTTCCAAACCTTCAAATTTTCAACTTTTGCCAATCAGTGTCCTAACCTTCTAGAAATATCCAAATGCAAATCCGTGCATATGCCCATGTCCAAAATCACCATCCATAAAAACTCCGAACCGAGGTCAAATACTAAAAATTCAAACTTGGTCAACACTCATAACTTAAAGTTTGTACATGAAATTCATTCTTCCAAACTAATTCTGAAATACCTGAAAACTAAAACCGATGATACACACAAGTCATAATACATCATATGAGGCTAATCAAGACTCCAAATAACTGAACAGTATGCTAATGCTCAAAACGACCATTCGAGTCGTTACATTCTCATCAAATAAAATCACTCAACTGACATGCCACACCAATACAATCTTAAGAAACAAATTGTGCAAAAATACACAATAATTCAAATGCACCCAAAAATAGAAAATGACTCAAATGAGAGATCCATCTCGCAAGCTCAACAAATACCACCATAAACGCAATGCTATGAACCCCTCATACATAGTAGAACCAAGACACACGAATCTAACACCAAAGGATCATATCCCAACATAACTCCATTGAAATGCGTGACCCCATCCAAGAACCGCTCCTATGAAATACCTCAAGCTACAATGCTCAAAATCAACAACCACACACATCAAGTACACGAAGTGCATGAACATAACCATGAAGAAGAAAATAACACAATATTCAACACCCCGAAAAGACCATAACCAAGGTGCAGTCAACCATCTCAAACCTCAATCACCATCTCACTCGAATTCCGCTACAAGTCCCAAACAGAACCACACCTTGTGTGCATAGAACCAACGAATCACTCGTAGCATAGAAACACATAGAATATATCAGAACACAAACAATATCAACTCTAACTGAATGACACATCTTTAAGCAATAACGGTGTTGGGTTATCAAATTTGACCTAATATAGAATGCACATCCTCATTAGGCCTACCATTGGGCCCCCAAATCAACTCGGGTCACCCCCAAATGGATCATAACCCTCCGACAGTCCCCAATGATCTAACCATAATACATACCACCATCTAGCTAACTTTGGCCACATCTTCACAGTCCGCAACCCCGAAACAATCTACTTCTGAGAATTCCCAATCTCCAAACCCATAGAACACTTGAATCACCATAGCCGATCCCAACTCCATCACTCGAACGACAACACATCTTTCACACATAATAATCACCATGATAAATACTTCTATAATTCTTCTACGCCGCCTAGAAAAATCTGAATATCAGCAGTTTATCAACCAGTCGAGTACTGCAATTCTGTTGACCCATGTCACTGCATAGTTTTGAAGATTGACAAAAGGCTGACCAGTTGAACCAGGTCCATCAGAGCACACATCTTGAACTAACTAGCTGGCACATGAACCGTATATGCTTAGGAGATGTTTTGAATATGAAATATCAATGAACCAAGAGATTGTCTCCTAATACGAAAAGGTTGCAAACTGATCTGATCAATTGAAGATGAATTCAGCAAGGAAAGTAAAAAAAGAAAGGAAGTTGAGTTTGATTCGAATGGTTCACCCAGGTAGAGTTGAACTGGAATTGGAAGACAAGCTCAATGAATGACTCTATAAATAGTTGATGTATTTATGCTGGAATTCTAGACGCACAAAGCTGAAGTGAATCAAAATCTGAAAGCAAAATTCCTAGAGTTATTTTTTCTAGCAGAATCATTGTGCGATGCAAAGGCTACAATTCAACTAGAAGAACCAATTCCATCTGATTGTTTATTGAGTCTAGTTGATTGTAGTAGGAGTTTTAATATTGTATCTTTCAGCTTTCATAGAAGCAATTGTAATAGGTACGTATTGATCAAGTTAGAGTTAACTTGAGGTGTGTAGAAATTAGCTAGGGGCTAGTTACTACAAAGGGATTAGAGTTAGTCCTAGGATTACAAAAGAGTTTATTTTGTAAGTCCGTTTGGCTCAGAGTTTTTAGTGAAGAGTTTGAGCAAATCCTACTGAGGAGTAGGTCGTGGTTTTTTCACCTTTTAAGCCAGGTGTTTTCCGCGTAAAAATCTTTGTGTTTTTACTTTACTAATTTTTATTATTCCGCAACAGTAGTAGTTGGAACACCAAGAAGAACCAGGTTCTTCTACTGAGACAGCACTCGAAAATTGGGTACCACACAAAGTAACCTATCTTCTTGTGTGGTATTGAAGTCTAAAACATCAATTGGTATCAGAGCAGGTTATCCTTGAAAGGCTAACACCTTGGAGAAGATCAAGATGAGTGCACCACCTGGAAATTGGGAAGATCAATCAACTGCAAGGCCACCACTCTTCAATGGCCGGTACTACTCGTGGTGGAAAAATAGGATGAAGGATCACCTAATTAGAGAAGACTATGAACTCTGGGACATAGTCACTGATGGTCCTCTAGCTACCATGATGAAGACTGCTGAAGGTATAGATATACCAAAGACTAGAGCTGATTGCACTGCTGAGGATCTGAAGAAATGGGAGAAGAATGCAAAGGCCAAAAAGTGGCTAGTGTGTGGACTAGGTCCAGACGAGTACAGCAGAATCCAAAGCTGCACCACTGCCAAAGAGATTTGGGATACCTTGCAAGTAGCCCATGAAGGAACACCTCAGGTAAAAAGGTCAAGAGGTACTCTACTATACTCTCAGTATGAAAACTTCACTATGAAAGAAGGAGAGACTATTCAAGAGATGTACATAAGGTTCACAACCTTGACTAATGAACTGAAGTCTCTTGGAAGAATCATTCTTGAAGAGGACAAGGTTGAGAAGATCCTAACAAGGGTCTTGCCTAATCTTGGGAAAGCAAAATCACTGCTATCCAGGAATCTAAAAATATGGAAACTCTCAGATTGGATGAGCTAATTGGAAACCTCACTGCCTATGAACTGAGAAGGCAGACAATGAAGATGGATGGTCCAAAGAAGGAGAGGAGTCTAGCCCTAAGAATCACTGAGGGAGCATATCTAGAAGATGATGAGATGTCCATGATCACCAAAGAATTTAGAAACTTTCTCATGAGGAAGAAAGGCATCTCTAGAGGAGGAAACTACAACAAAGCAAAGGCTCCAGAAAGACCAACCAACGAGGGGTGCTATAAATATGGGAAGACTGACCATCTCATTAAAAACTGTCCTCAGTGGGAAGTAGAGTGGATAAAGGAAAGATATGAGAGAAGGAACAGGAGAAAGGAACAGGTTCAACCCAAGACAAACACAACAAAGGCTATAGTTGCTGCTTGGGGGGAAAGTTCAGATGAAGAATCAGAAGATGGGGAGACTGAAGATCAGGCGCTCATGGAAATTGGAGAATCTGACAAGGAATCACATGAAGAACCAGAGGTAAGTATCTCTCATCTTAAAAATAAAGTAAAGTTCCTATCTAAGGAAAAACTCTCTGAGTTGCTACTTGATTTCATAGATGATTCTGAGGAAACAACCAAAGAGAAGGATCAACTATCTAAAGAATGTGCAATGCTAAAAGCAAAATGCATAAACCTGGAAATCAGAGTCAGTGAATCTGAAAAGAAAAACACTGACTTGTTGAACCAGGTTCATCCTCTTGAAACTGAGATTCTAGAACTAAAATCTGATAACTTAAAGCTAAAGCTAGGATCAAGTAAAAAGGTTGTTGATCATTCTCATATCATGTTAGAAGAAAACATAGGAAAATTAAAAGATAAGATGTATGCCAAGGACGAACAAATAAGAACTCTTAATGAACAACTTGGCAAAGTTAAACATGAATTAGATCGAACATGTAAATGGAATAAATCCTCTGACCCCCTGTTATGGTTTCAAGAGAGTCATAGTAGCAACATGAGAGGGATTGGCTTTGGAAGTCAATTTCCCAAGTGGGATCCCAAAAACAAGTATCTCACTCTTCCTGAGAATAAAATCTGCACCCATTGTGGTAAGACTGGGCACTACAAATATGAGTGTACTGCAAAAGAGCAGGCTAGTCGAAAAAATGAGAGGTTTGTAAAAGGAAAAAACTGGCTGCCAAATTGGGCCAGGAAAAATTTGATTCATACATTCTCTCATAGAAAAGGACCCAAACTAGTTTGGGTTCTTAAGACTAATCTTTGATTCCTTTTGTAGGTTCAAGTGAGAGGAGGCAACCAGATTTGGTACTTGGATAGTGGCTGCTCAAAGCATATGACTGGGAACATGGAACAGTTCCTTTCACTTGAAAGTCTCAAAGGAGGAAATGTCTCCTTTGGAAACCGGAAGAAAGGTGAAATCATTGGGGTTGGTAAGGTAGGTAAGGATGATACACAATCTATTGAACATGTGTATCTACTAGATGGCTTGAAATATAGTCTGATCAGTGTATCACAACTATGTGACAGAGGTAACCTGGTTGCTTTTACTTCCACAAAATATTTTGTGATTAACCTGCTTACTGACAAGATTGTTTTGCACGGAAAAAGAATGAATAACATCTATGTCATATATTTGTCCACATTGTCTGAAAATGAACTCACTTGTCTAAGTGTGTTGGACAGTGATCCCCTCATGTGGCACAAACGACTTGGTCATACAAGTCTAACTCATCTTAACAAACTAGTCTCTAAGGAATTAGTGGTAGGACTTCCTAACATTAAGTTCAAGGAAGACAAAGTTTGTGAGGCATGTTCCATGGGGAAGCAGGTAAGGTCCTCTTTCAAAAGTAAGAAAATTGTCAGTACCACCAGGACTTTGGAACTGGTTCATATGGATGTATGTGGTCCTATGAGAACTTTAAGTAGAGGTGGTAAGAGATATGTGATGGTGCTAGTTGATGATTTTTCAAGGTTCACTTGGACCTTATTCCTGGCATCTAAGGATGAAGCATTTGATATGTTCACCTCATTTGTCAAGAAAACTCAAAATCAATTAGGACATCAACTAGCATCAATAAGATCTGACCATGGTACTGAATTTGAGAATGCTAAGTTTGCTGAGTTCTGTGATGAACATGGTGTTAATCATAACTTTTCTGCTCCTAGAACCCCACAGCAAAATGGGGTTGTTGAAAGGAAAAACAGGACTCTTGAAGACATGGCAAAAACCATGCTCCTATCTAGCAAACTACCTCACAGCTTTTGGGCCGAAGCAATAACTACTGCTTGCTACATAATCAATAGATGCATGACTAGACCTCTAGTAGAGAAAACTCCCTATGAATTACTTAAAGGGAGAAAGCCCAACATATCCCACTTTAGGACTTTTGGATGCAAGTGTTTTGTACACAATAATGGCAAAGATTCCCATGGAAAAATTGACCCCAGAAGTGATGAGGGAGTATTCTTGGGATATTCATCACATAGTAAAGCTTATAAAGTGTATAATAAAAGAACTATGTGTGTAGAAGAAAGTATACATGTTGTCTTTGATGAAACTAACATTCTTGCTGAGAGACAGGAACCTGAAGATGAGGAGCTTGGACTGGTAAGAAGCAGTGATCACACTGAAGCAAGAATGAAAGGTGGAACATGTGATGGATCAGTTCAACTACCCTAAGCATCATGACAGGGGGAACTCAACATATGCAACCTGGCCCTGATCCTGCTCTACAACAACAAGATATCATAGAATCATCTAGGAATGAACAACTGGTACTTAAGCCACACAAATATTAGAGTTCTCACCCTCTTGAGAACATCATAACAGATTTGGCATCTGGAATCAAGACAAGATCATCTTTGAAAAATCTGTGTGCATTTGATGCCTTTCTATCCATGATCAAACCAAAGAACATTAGGGAAGCCCTACAAGATGCTGATTGGGTAAATGCCATGCAAGAAGAGGTGAATCAGTTTGAAAGAAGTCAAGTATGGCACTTGGTACCCACGCCATTGGAGAGATCTGCAATTGGCACCAAGTGGGTCTTCAGGAACAAGCTCGATGAGGATGGAACTGTTAGAAGGAATAAGGCAAGATTAGTTGTTCAA
The DNA here is from genome assembly GCA_005239525.1 of Nicotiana knightiana. NCBI lineage: Eukaryota > Viridiplantae > Streptophyta > Magnoliopsida > Solanales > Solanaceae > Nicotiana > Nicotiana knightiana. Next base: position 19,539 of record ML376029.1, on the reverse strand, counting down.
GGATATAGTCAAGAAGAAGGAATTGATTATGATAAGACCTTTTCCCCTTTGGCAAGACTGGAGGCAATCAGACTTCTTATATCATTTGCTGCACACATGGAATTCACTCTTCATCAGATGGATGTTAAGAGTGCCTTTCTAAATGGCTATCTGAAGGAAGATGTATTTGTCAAGCAGCCTCCAGGTTTTGAAAGCAAGGAGTCACCTGACCGCGTATACAAACTCGACAAGGCTCTATATGGTCTCAAACAGGCACCAAGAGAATGAAACGAAAGATTATCAAAATTCCTGCTAGAACATGGGTACAAACGAGGCAAAATTGATAATACCTTATTCTTAAGGGAAAAAGGTAAGGATCTTCTGGTTGTGAAAATATATGTGGATGATATCATATTTGGAGCGACTTTTGAGAAATTGAGCAAGGAATTTGCTATGCTAATGGGAAGTGAGTTTGAGATGAGTATGATGGGTGGCTAAGCTTTTTCTTAGGCTTGCAAATTAAGCAAAACCCAAATGGAACAATGATCCACCAACAAAAGTATGTGAAAGAATTTCTCAAGAAATTTAAAATGGAATACTCAAAGAAATGGACATTCTCATAGCCATAACTACAAAATTGGATGCGGATGAACCTGGTTCATCTGTTGATCAGAAGCATTATAGAGGGATGATTGGGTCCCTATTGTATCTCACTACCAGTAGACCTGATATTGTATTCAGTGTGGGATCGTGTGCTAGGTTTCAGGCAAATCCAAAGGAGTCCCACCTCACTACAGTAAAGAGACTTTTGAGATATTTGAAAGGCACCACTGATTTATGCCTTTGGTATCCTAAAGGTAGTAATTTTGACCTTGTAGGATATGCTGATGCTAATTACGTAGGATTCCTGGTTGACAGGAAAAGTGCTTCAGGTATGGCTCACTTTTTGGGTTCATGCCTTGTGTCTTGGGCAAACAAGAAATAAAATTCAGTAGCCTTGTCTACTGCTGAGGCTGAATATGTGGTTGTAACCTCATGTTGTGCCCAGTTGTTATGGATAAAACAACAACTCATGGACTTTGGTATTGATGTGGGATGCATTCCTATATTTTTTTATAACACTAGTGCTATTAGTATGACGAAGAAACCGGTCCATCACAAAAGACTAAGCACATAGATGTTAGACACCATTTCCTAAGGGATAACTATGAAAAAGGAATGATCTCAATCGAATTTTGTGCTACTGATCATCAAATTGCTGATATATTCACTAAAGCACTTAGTAGGGAGCATTTTGAGAGATACAGGCTGGAATTAGGGATGATTAAGATCACCTGATTGAAGAGAAAGGGATTTTTTTATATAAATGAATTTTTGGCTAGAAAATTTTAATTAGGTATTTAATCAGATTAATAATTGCTCAGCATTATGTCTTTATTGCCATAATCATGTGCCATGTATTAATATGATTCCCTGGATACTAATAATGTTTATCTATCTTTGTAAATTGAGGCAATTTAAAGATTTCAAACAGGATGAACCTGGTTCATCTATGATGATTCATCTGACTGAAAAGGTACGTACTCTTCTCCATATAGTAATTCAATTACAGTCACACATGGGCTGGAGTCTATCCATAATTGGTTTATTCCTAAGTCTTTGTACTAATCCATAAATGAACCCGTTCCAAGAAGTCACATCAACACTCAATTAGCCTAAAAATGGGGAACACTTAATCGTCAAATCAATGACACTCCTACAACCATTAGACTTCCACTTGAATAAATTTTTATCTGTTGTAAAATTAATGTCCATATGTTATAAAAGGTAATCATTACTCCTCTCTTCATAAAGCTTCCTTCAAACCAAGTTTAACTCATATTACACTACCCAAAACCTGCAAAACTCGTCCTTTCCTCTCAACAAAGAAAAAAAATGTCTTCACCTCCACCAGCTTCCTCATATAATTCCTCACCTAATCGTGATTACGATGGAGGAAATTCTGAATCTGTCTCTAATTCTCATCTGTCTACAGCTCCGAATCACCAGAAATTCCATCATCCCCTGAAAACACACCCATTCTTGAACCCACTCCAACCCTACTCCTGCCCCTAAGAATCGTCGTGTTAAAGTTCTTGCCCGGAAATCTGTTGCTTCTAGGGCTAGGAAAAAATTCTTGGAGGATATTATTAAAGCAGACAAAGGCACTAAGTCAGATTCATCCAATGAGTCCTTCAAATCATCTAATGAGGAAGAAGCACCTGGTTCAACCAGTTCTGAAAAAGGTAATCTTGAAATCGATTCTGAACTTACTTCTGCTGATAAAAGATTCGTGTTGGTAGCGTCTGTTGTTGATGTCAAAATACCTGGAAAAAAGAAGGGTGGGAGAAAAGAAATAATTCTTGAGAGAAAGGGAGAAGAAGATGTGAGAGGATCTAGGAAGGATGGTGCCACGCTGATTATCTGTGGCCCCATTCCTGAAACTATGGGAGAAGAAGTCACTGATATAGGGGGAAGCATAGTAGAGGAAGCTGCAACAGGTCTTGTAAGTCTGAATAAAGCTATAGATGAACTTGGTTCATCGGGGGAAGAAACATTGGCAGAAAGGTTGAGAAAACTGGGAGAGTCTTATAACCCCAAGAGAAGAAGGAGTCAGAAACCCAAGAAGGCAACTCACCCAGTTCCTTCAAAGAAAAGGAAAATTTCTGAAGTTGCTGATGCTTCTGCTCCAAAAGTTAGAGCTACTCGTAGCACTGTGAGAGAAGAAGAAAAATTAGAAAAGGCTCTGAAGGAGAACAATAAGAAGAGGGCAGCAAAAGGAAAAGAAAAAGTTGGAGAGCCTGTAGAGGCTATTGAGATTGAAGAAACTGGGTTGGACCTGGTCCAACAAGAGGAGCAACCTGCTCCAGGTGTGGCTGAGACACCAAAACCCACAAAGGCTAAGGCTTCTTCAAAGAAGTCAGCTAGGATGTCTGTCGCACCAACAAAATCTGTTAAGAATACCAGGGCCAAGCCAAAGAGAGTGAAAGTTGTTTATGATGATGATGCAAACTAGAGTGGAGAAGAGGAGAAGGAAATTGGAGTGGTGACTGACAGGGTTACCATGTTTGGAAAAACAACAATACTAAAGGGCAAGCTGGTGAAGGATTTAGAGGATCCTGGTATACATTATCTAATGGAAACTCTGGAGGTACAAGGCTGGAAGGACCTGGTCCTTCGCATGGAAGGCAGGCTGGCAAGAGCTGAGTTGGTAGAGTTTATGGGGAATGCAAGTGTCAAGGAAGGCAGGGTCACGTCTATGGCCAAAGGAATTGAGGTTTCCTTTGATGTCAAAGAACTGGGTGTTATTCTTAACATATCAGCTGAGGGCTATAAGGACTATACAAGGCAGAGATGGCCGTGTCTAGATAGGATGGCCTCAGCAATCGACATCACTAGGTTTTTTTAGTGATAGTGAGAAGGAGATTGAACCCAGGCCGGTTTACAAGAGTGAGATGAAGCCCGAGCACAAGCTACTCTTTGAGTTCGTCATTAAGTTCCTACTACCTAGAGAAGAAAGAAGGCACATGGAAAATTATATGGATCTTACTTTGATAGAATGCTTGTACAGGGGAAAACAAATTAATTGGCTAGCTTTTATCATCCAACTCCTTGACAGAGTGGTGAACGGAACCAAGGCACACGCAATTCCTTATGGCTTCATGCTGACAGCAGTGCTTGCACATTTTGGGGTTCCAGTAAAGAAGGCTGAGATGGCTACTACCAAAGATTATTTTGTAAAGGAAACTTTGCTTACATGTGACTACAATGTCAATGTTCCTATGGATGAACCTGGTTCATCTAGGAAACAACCAGTGAACAGCAAAGTTAGAGCTTTGGTGCAAGAAAATGAGATTAAGTATATGGAGATCCTTCGCTTAAAGTCTTGTGTGATCGAGGTTGAAGAAGAGTGGGATTCCCTTAGAGCTGAATTAGCAAAGGAGAAAGAAAAGAACGTGGGTGCTGTCTCTCCTACAATCCAAGTCCACAACCTCCACTGCACCTTCCCATCCTTAGGCTTCTTAGAGCTTCCTTAAACCATCTTAAGACCAGTTATCAGTTTCAGTTCTTTTTATTTTTTCTTTGCTCATTGTTGGTTGTTTTTGTTTTTCTGTGTGGTGATTGATTATCGTTACTTATCAATGAATTTTACTTTTAGTTATTGACTTGTCTCAATTTCTGAGTTAGCTAACATTTATTGGTTTCTTGTGTTGATTAATCATGATTTGAACAGTTGCCTCAATGGCCATGAGTAATAATTAATAAAACTGGTAAGTATATCATTTTGCAAACTTTTCAATGATGCCAAAAGGGGGAAGTTAGTTTGTGCTGAACTTTTCAAATTATTTTTAAATTTTAAAGTGATATTTATAACCTAATGAACCTGGATTCTCTATGATTAATGCTCAAAACCATACAAAGTTCTTTGAAGTGTATACATGATTAAGCACAAAGTTTGTCATCATCAAAAAGGGGGAATTTTTTGACCCATGTCACTGCATAGTTTTGAAGATTGACAAAAGGCTGACCCGTTGAACCAGGTCCATCAGAGCACACATCTTGAACTAACTAGCTGGCACATGAACCGTATATTCTTAGGAGATGTTTTGAATATGAAATATCAATAAACCAAGAGATTTTCTCCTAATATGAAAAGGTTGCAAACTGATCTGAGTAATTGAAGACGAATTCATCAAGGAAGGTAACAAAAGAAAGGAAGTTGAGTTTGATTCGAATTGGTTCACCCAGGTAGAGTTGAACTGGAAGTGGAAGACAAGATCAACGACTGACTCTATAAATACTTGATGCATTTCTGCTGGAATTCAAGACGCACAAAGCTGAAGTGAATCAAAATTTGAAAGCAAAATTCCTAGAGTTATTTTTGCTAGCAGAATCATTGTGCGATGCAAAAGCTAGAATTAAACTAGAAGAACCAGTTCCATCTGATTGTTTATTGAGTCTAGTTGATTGTAGTAGGAGTTTTTAATATTGTATCTTTCAGCTTTCATAGAAGCAATTGTAATAGGTACGTATTGATCAAGTTAGAGTTAACTTGAGGTGTGTAGAAATTAGCTAGGGGCTAGTTACTACAAAGAGTTAGAGTTAATCCTTAGGATTACAAAAGAATTTAATTTGTAAGTCCGTTTGGCTCAGAGTTTTTAGTGAAGAGTTGAGCAAATCCTACTGAGGAGTAGGTCATGGTTTTTTCACCTTTTGAGCCAGGTGTTTTCCACGTAAAAATCTCTATGTTTTTACTTTACTGCTTTTTATTATTCCGCAACAGTAGTAGTTGGAACACGAAGAAGAACCAGGTTCTTCTACTGAGACAACACTCAAAAATTGGGTACCATACAAAGTAACATATCTTCTTGTGTGGTATTGAAGTCTAAAACATCAAATACCAATGAAGCATCCGTAAGTCCAAACATAGTGCACCTTCTGAAATGCGCACCCTTCTCAGGAATTACCAAGTAGTTATAACATTCATCAAAACATCAAAAACTGTCCATGTCGTCTAAGAATTCATGACCTTCCCTTCGAAACTGAACCGTGACCTCGCACATGCAAATCTCAATCCCACACAACACACCACATCTATCACGCCATCATATGAAAAGTACGAGAATCTCATAATCAACTCTGATTCACCAACAGAATATATACCCAAACCTTCCATTTGACCCCACCCAAGAGAAAGTCACAATACATAACATGCTCCTTACATCGGTAGGAAAATATCCATATCAAACCGTGGTAGAAACCATTGGGAACTCTTCAAAACCCATTAGCACATAACAAACCATCAGAACTAAATATCTCTGACTCATCCAAGCCACGCAGGTCGCCAAACCCAAGAGCTCTACCACAAAGCACATGTAGAGACTCACCACATCATAAGTACCCAAAGAACCGATCATATCCATTACCGTGCTAATCCAACCTACTACCAAGGTGTTCTATTTATCCGAGTTCCGTTCGAATTACCCTCAAGTTGACACCTCTCCTTGCTAGAATGCCACAATCCTTACCCAAAGATTACCACAAGAGATCCTAACATAAAACCACACCGCCCTAAGGCCCAAAAGCCGTTGTATTCCCTCTCAAGCACCTCAAAAGTACCACAACCAAAAAACTCACTCTGAAGAGACCTTCTGTGAATCTAAAGTCGTTTCCTTCACTTTCCTAGTACTAAAATGTAGAATCCATAGTGATACAAAAATACAAGAAGTCCCGACACCATCAGATGCAAATCTCAGATTTTAGCCATATACAAATCCGGAAAATTCTCAATTGCTACATATTAATCTCGAATCCATTTGAACCTTCTCGAGATTCATCCATTCTCCTCAAATCTCAATTGCACCACCCAAACGTGCTGGACGACTTGTGCCCCATTAGCATGACAACACCCAAAGAAGTAACCCCACCCTAACACAACCGAGAGAATTCCTACTCCATGCGCACTACACCCTTCAAGAATAACAGCTTAATCATTCCATGATTCCTATATACCCGTAAAGTGTAATACACCATGCATCCAAAAATGTTCTTGCTTAAGTCACATATGCTTCAGACATAGATCATAACACTTGATAACTTACAATGCCCAAACTCTATTACTGACATAATACCATAGTGAGATTCAACTAAATTCTTCACAAGCTCATGCAACACAAACCACATAGTACCTCAAATCCTCTGCTAAGCTCGCATTCATCCTCGTGACGGTCGGGTCAACTTCCTCAACCAATTCAAACTCAAATCATACCTACTAGTAGAAAAGAAAGCCTCCACACAACATCATAACGATCACACATCCGTAGACCACAGCGTAGGAGATAACCACCTGCTTAGCCTCAAGCTGATATCTTTCAATACCCTTTCGCATCACAACTACTACACAATCACTTAATATTCTGAAGAGCTTGAAACACACACCTAAATATGATTGCTAGTTGAATATAGTACAATATAATATCGTATCCATAAGGATTAGAGTTAAAAAGTATTATCATAGTTTGTATCTAGATTGCTATCCAAGATGATCAACAATTGAGGTTTATATGATTAAAACTTAAATTAACTAAGATTCTAAACTATTGACTAGTGACAAACGACGCAAGTAGTAAGCAAAGGAAGATATCAATAGGGAGAAGATAGGGTTGATAGGATAGGTGCAAGATGCATGTTTGGGATTTAACTCTAGATAATTCACTTCTAATGTTCAAGTGAGTCTCTCGAATTCACTTGGTTATTAGTTAAATTATTTACTAGAAACTCCTCTCTCGATTAAGTCTCAACCTCACAATATGAACCAATTTTAAGCGTGAAGATATGCAAGAATTCGTAGTGGATTGATCTTTATGAGAACCTCTCTCAATTATTCTCTTAACTAGATTCAATCTATAATTCAACTAGCCTCTTTCGATTACTAAGAAGAATTAAAGACCTCAACCAATAAAATATAAAGCAACAATATCACAATTTATGCCTTTCTCGATTACATGAACTAGTGAATATAAAAACAACTATTAAAACATCCAAAACGATTCAATACATTAAAACTAGAGTTAATTATCCAATACCAGGTATCAATACACCAAATCCATCAAACCTTAAAGAAGAATTACTCCATGGATATGGAGAAATTCATCACAATTAAGTTTAAGCTTAAGGAAAACATAAAACATCCAAACCCTTGTCTTGAGTAAGGCTGAATGGTGAAATCCTTGTGCTCTTGATTCTCCCTCTTCTCCTTAGCTTCCTTAGGTCTAAATTATGTCAAAAGTCCCAAAAATAACGTTTTTCTATGTATATATACCAAGTAGGGTCGGGTCCAAACACATACAACTTCTCCTACACAAAAAAGGACACTTTTTCCGGACAGAACGTGCACGGCCGCGCACTTGGCCGCTCATTTTTCACACTTTCTGCCCCGTATGTGCAGTCAGTGCGCGGCCACGCACTTGCCGCACACATTTTACCCTGTTCTGTTGGGAATTTGAAACAACATGAAACATAAAAGTTGTATCCCTATGATTATCTTTCCAAACATATATTGTGAAGCCCAAATGGAGTTCTGAGCGAAAGGTTATGTGCATTTTACTAGACAGTGTGAAATATGCCTGCTCGATTCTTCGTTTCGTTGTACTATCATCCGTTGATCCCTGAACACGATCCCGGATTAATTCCTTGGTATTTTACTCAGACTTAAAAGCTCCAAATCACTTGAATTCATTCCATAACATATACATAGCTCGAAATAACTTCTACAAGGCATAAAACAAACTATTAGTGCAAAAGACTAGTGATTAAAGCTCAAACTCAATTGAAGTGCAAGAAATTAGAATGTAATAATCGACTAAAACATGAGATTATAGCCTACCATCATATTTCTAAGTCTGAACTCATCAACAAGATACGAGAATCTACTTCGCTCCACAAATAAATAACATGAAAGATCCCTCACTATGATCATAACTCGAGAATGTACAACACATCAAGACAGAAGTCTATCACCCAATAGTGGAAGGAATTCAAAGAGATACGCTCCAAGTTGAATCAAATATCGCACGATAAGGAAAAAAAGATGGGAAATTTATCCTAAATGCCCTATGACCTCTCAAATATAGGCTGGACGTCGCAAAACTCTACTAGTACTCTTGCTCATGACTCGTAGAACCTATGAACCTAGAGCTCTAATACTAACTTGTCACGACCCAAAATCTAACTAGTCGTGATGGCACCTAACCTGACCCGCTAGGTTAGACAATTAGAAACAATCCAATTCAAATGAGAACTTCTGAGATAATAAACGATAAAATAGCTGAACTTTTATACACTTCTCAAGGACTGGTGATACAAATTATGAGCTTCTAAGACTTACAGTATACAAGGCTGGTATAAAATAAATACATCATCTATTTGAAATAAACATGAACAAATTAATCATTCTAAAGCTACTAAGAACAAGTGGCAGCTATGACCGAAATGTAGGTACGACTTCAATGGAAACTCCCGCCATAAATAGCAACATCAGCATCCAAAATTCGCACGAAAGGTGCAAACATGTGGTATAAGTATAACCGAACCCATTAACTCAATAACTAACAAACCTGACCTTAGGTTGAAAGTAGTAACGAGCTTGGACAACAGTCAGACTCCAACACCAACAACCAGGAACAACTCGTAACAATATAAATAAAGCATTGTAAGTAATAACTCAAAGATATGATGCTCAACCTGTTCAAAGTTACGGAAAATAGGCATGTATTTCAGGCATAACAGTAAAAACCCAGGTCTTTCACTGAAATAACCAAAATGTGAGTATATCAGAAAAACTGTGATTTTTTCCAAAACTTTCAACAACAGATAAGATATTTCAATCTCAGATAACATAAGGAAAGTACATCTCTATGCCTACATGTCAATGCGCATGTGAAGTCATAAATGTCACAATACTGTGTAGCATGAGAAAATACATCTCTATGCTTGTATGTCAAATATATATATGTTAATGCAATGCATCACAATGATGAACTCATGTACTCGTACTCTTAGAGTACTCAATCTCACTATCTCACACTCTTACTCGTCATCCTCAATCGCTCAGTGCACTCAGACACTCAACACTGTACGGCACCTACTGCGGTGCGCAACCCGATCCCATCATGAATCTATAAATCATGCTGCTCAGTGTTGGTATGTCTGACTCCCGAGGGACGGATCCTGCCCAAGCGCTATTCTAAGACATCATGGCCTGCTACCTGATTCCATCAATAATATATATATAAGGCCCATAGGGTCTGCTGCGGCGTGTAACCTCGTCCATCTAATAATAATATATATATATATATATATATATAT
>ML376027.1:0-11303 GCA_005239525.1 Nicotiana knightiana | reverse complement strand
CCCCCCCCCCCCTTTTTCCTTTTCTGGAATTTCTTCATTTTAAGAAAAATGAAATCGTATGCCTCACTGTTTTAATACATGTGTTTATGTTGTACTGCTCTCATCTAGTATTTGTTTGTTCTTGATTTAGTTTAAATCTTTAAAATGCAATAGTCGATTGTATAATAACCATTTTAGACTTATGCTATCTTAGCCGATTAGTTTGAAGTCATTGGTTTGAGATTGGTTTTGTTGAATATCTTCTTTTTTTGGCCTATTTAATTCTAAATATGCATGCGTACCTAATCTGTGCCATATTGTCTAAGTTGTTCACTGGTTGGAGATTCTTATGTTTTCCCGGACTGTTTTCCCCCTCTTTCCCCATTTTTCCTCAACTATTAAGTCTCTTGTTTTAAGGATTGATTACTGATGTGGTTTAGGAGTTCATGAACGTTTTTGTTTAAATAACATGTTGTTGGTTTGATTGAATTGTTAGCTTTGTTTTTTGAATAGGCGTGCCTATACTAATTATACTTTCTGTCATTTTTGTTTTCTTTTGGTTTCAACTTTAGTTTCAATCGATTATTAATCGATCAAGTAATAGTTTAATTAGGCAATGAAGAGACAATTATACGCGACTAATTAAGTGTACATTTAAACTAAGTAATAATACAACTGACCTAAGTCTAAGAAGTTGAACCTAATTAATCTAAAGTAATTAGTTAACCTGAAACTAATCAACCAATTAGGCTAAGACTCAGTTCTAAAACAGTGTTTGGCCAGGGTTTAACCTAGACTTATCAAGACTAATTTAGTTAGCAATAATTTCCTATAATCACTTGTTTAATAGTTTTAGCCTAGTCTAATAGTCTCTTAAGTAGTTAACTAAATCCTAAAAGCTGTCTAAGATAGTTAGTTCAGGATTAATCAACTAAAACAAATTAGTTAACCTAGGCTTAATAGTTAGTCAAGTTTCTGATTTTAGTTAATCGAGTTGAATTAACCAAATTGAATCAGTTAACCTAGGTTAAGGAGTTAAGCTGATTGACTTGCATTAATTAACAAGCTAAACCTAGTTGATTAATAGGAACCTAATCAATTAACCTTTAACTAGTTTGACTCAACCATAATTAAGAATAACTCATAGTTGACTAAAGAACATAACTAGGGTTAGGTAACTAGAGTTAAACAATAACCCAAGTGAGTTTAACCTTGATTACCCAAGGGTAAATTTAGGGGCTACAAGGGGTACAACAGGTAATGTAGATTAGGAAATCAGATTTTTAAGGGTAGAAAGGTCTTTTCTAAGGCTGGAATGTTCTGGAAAGGAGCAGTTGTCCCAAAAGGATAGAGTGGACAATTGTATATGTACCCTCTTCAGCCTAATGAATTAGGAATATACCAAAGGATATTCTATTCCCAAGTCTCCTATAAATAGACCCCCCTTCATTTAGACAAGGAGGATTTTTTTTTTGGGGGGGGAGACACTCCGAAAAACATCCTTTCAACCTCTCCTAGCTGCTAATACATTCTGAAAATACAGAAAGAATCAAAATATTTTCTCATTCATAAACAAAAATTTCAAAAAAAGGTATTGGTAGAAAAACAAAGAAAAATCTGATTTCCCTTGGAATCAAGTTCATAAATACATGGTCTAGTGCTCAGCTCCTGTTTATTTTACTTTAGACATTGATTTGTGGGAGTTTTAAGCATTCTTACTCAAGATTTCTGGATCAATTCTTGCTGGGCTACTGGGTTTTCTTTGGATTTCTGTTTGCTGTTGCTGATTTCTCTTCCTTCTTGTTGTTATTGTTCATACTTGAACTTTATTTGGTCAAGTCTCTTTGTTGTTTTTCTCTTTAAAGGCATGTATCAGTTCATCTCTTCTTAATGAAATTTTTGGACTAGAATCCTCATTTTATGCTCACTGTATAAAACTGGTTGTTCTTGATAAATAAAGTTGTTGTTTCTGTTTTGTTAGATGTGACTGTGTAGATGTTTATTGGCATGATAATGACTCTGTGAGTGTGATAGGCAATGTCTTGATGTTAGTATATCTCCTGTTGGTGCATGATTGTTTGCTTCAGATTATATGTATATAAATGTGATAAGTACTCTTAGTTCTATTTTAGGAAATAAGCTGCATTAAGGTTTGAATCTGACCTTCTCTATGGTCAGATTCTATCAATAAGAATGCAGAAATATGCTTTCGATTGAGTCTCTTTGGTCAATAAAGAGATTCAATACGCAAGTCTCTAGATAGTTTAGGATATTGGCATTAGGGTAGATGAATATGACTTCTTAATAGTCAAATTCACCCCTAAGTAGTGCACAAACATCAGTATGGCTGGCTGAATTTTACCAATTTAAAGGGTATAAAATATGTAATTAAGAAAGGCATTAAAGTGAGAAATCTAAACCTTTTAATGGTCAGATCCATCCTCTAAAACGCCTAAATAAGCAAGCCTCTATATGGTTTGGAATTATGTTAAGTTAGCAGTAGGGTAGATGAATTTGACTTCCTAATAGTCAAATTCATCCCATTCATAGTGCATAACAGTAGTTTAGCTTTGCTGAAAATTATCCTTCAAAGGATATAAGTGTGTAATGAGAAGGAGCTTTAGGAAATTGAATCTGAAGTAACAAATAGTCGGATTCACTCCTCAAAATTCCCATAGTAGTCAAAGTATTTGAATAAATGCTTGCTAAAATCTGTTGCATGACATAAAGATGACTGTTAAAGAGTCTAAACAAAGTGATATCACTGGGTTTGAATCTAACCCTTTCTATGGTTAGATTCAGTCCACAAAAAGGCATGAACATATTTTTCTCTCCTATGGCATCACTAAGGTTGAATCTAATTTCCTTTTGTGGCTAGATTCATCTCACAAAATGCCCAAAGGTTTGTCGTTAATACTATCCAAGTACTCAAACTTTGGATTTATAATTTTAGATTAACATTGAAAAATGAAGGTTTAAGTATTTTTAAGGACATGTTTGCTGGCTTGCATAGGAGCAGCAACTAGTTTTGTTTCCCCTTCTTTATTTTTCCTATTAGTAAAAACGGTATTACTATGGTTTAGGAGTAATGTAATAGTAATAGCATATCTACAGTCTTCTATATACATTTCACCTTTTTTCAGTTGTAATTATGGACTGAACTATATAAAATTTATGATTAGTTGTATTTTTCTTAATTCTGAAACATTTATTACTATAGTAATTATGGGCCAGACCTGCCAAGGTCACTCGAGCTGGGCCAGACTCGTAAACATGGCCCAATTGAGCCTGATAGTGTCTGAATTTCAGGCTATGGGGCCTGGAATGTTAGACCCATTAACTGTGTTAAACAATCTGTAACCAGTCCTTTTCTATTTTGTTGTCAATTAGCATGAGAAGTGTTTTCATTCACGAAATCCGTTGTAAATTTCTCACTACTGAACAAATGGGTTTTCAAATCAATTATCAAAAAGATAAAATCTAAAATCCGGGTCTTTTCTTAGACTGTCCGCTCTAAATAAAAGCAACCATGGCTTAGTTCAGTTTTTAAGGCTTGTTCTGTCACAAAATTTAAGACAAAGTTCCATGTTGGATCCATGAGCTGTGTATAAATACTCTTGTTTAGTATATAGGAGTAGATCAAATGGTAAAGGAATCTTGTATATGTAACATTATATTCACAATTAAAATTTGCCTTATTTCTTACCATATAGATGTGTTAGCATGTTTGTTCTTAACTGTTTTTCAAATCATGTCCAAATAATCTAATTAGGATGGCCTAAGGTGATACAATTTGGGGATTAAATGTGGCCATATCCCAAAACATGTTATCTTTAGGCTACTGAACATCATTTTAGGTAATCTTTAGGTAGAATGAACACCTTTACTTTGAAACTTGACAAATTGAGTATTACCTCAAATTACCTTAACCTACACTCGGGAGTGGCAACTCATGCCCCCGACCCTTAACACTAAACAACTAATAAAACGCACGTAGCAATCACGGGTGCATTTCATGTGCCGTTTTTGCCATGTGCTAAAAAACAACAAGTGTACGCTATCGTAACTTGTCCAAGATAAATCCATAAACGTCCTAATTGATATCAAAACTAAAAATGCTCCCTCAAATGGAAAGCATAAAGAAAAAACGAACATCGCCTCAAATAAATGGTTTGGGATTTCAATAAATAAATGGTGTCCCGCAACACCGTAAATAATCCGGGTGGTGACTCTGAAATAATAATAAATCCCAAAATCGAATAATGTCACTTTAATTGGAAAAACTCCCTTATTACCCTTCATTAATCCGGGGGTAGTGAAAAAGGAGGTGTGACAGATGCAACACGAGGACTTCCCAGGGGTCACCCATACTAGTACTACTCTCGCCCAAGCACGCTTTACTTCGGAGTTCTGATGAGATCTGGTGCATTACTGCTGGTATGATCTCATCCGACATTCCCTACGCTCTAAATTCTCTTAATACCTTTCCTCTTTCCACTCTAAGTGCGAAGGTGTAAAACCTTAAAATGACATAACTTTACGCTCATTTATCCATTTTACGCGTTTCCTCTTTTAATTTTAAGTATTTTTCGCGGGCATAGGCATTGAAAAATAATAACAAGCCACACTAGACGATAATATCACAGGGGGTCACCCATCCTAGTACAACTCTCGCCCAAGCGCGCTTATCTTTGGAGTTCTGATGGGTATATCATTTTCAACTCTCGCCCAAGACGTTTTACGGGTATATCATTTTCAATTCCCAGGGGGTCACCCATCGTAGTACTACTCACGCCCAAGCACGCTTAACATCGAAGTTCTGATGGCATCCGGTGCGTTAGTGCTAGTATGATCGCATCCGACAATACATGCGCTCTAAATTCTCTTAATACCTTTCCTCCTTCCACTTTAAGTGAAAAGGTTTAAACCTTAAAACGACATAACTTTACACTCATTTATCCGTTTTACGCGTTTCCTCTTTTAATTTTAAGTATTTTTCGCTGGCATAGGCATTGACAAACAATAACAACAAGCCGCACTCGACGATAATATCACAATTAGAGGGCCCATAAGGCCTAGCGACGTGCCTATCGCACTGGGCCGCATGGAACGACGACATCGTAACTAGACATTTTACGGGTATCGCCTTCGAGGCCAAGGACTAATGACACGTCAGGCGCAGCGGGTAAAGTCCCGCATGTCGTGGTTGGTAATCGTAATTATATATTATTTCTTTATTTTTTTCATAATTATTTTATTTTTCCTTTTTTAAAATAATCATTGTTCCGTGTAAAAAAAATATCGTTCTCATTGCTTACAAATCTAGCAAATATATCATTTTCAATTCACTCAAATAAGCAAGATAAAAATTTGCCAAAATAGGGATGCAACACGAGGACTTCCCATGGAGTCACCCATTTTAGTACAACTCTAGCCCAAGCACGCTAAACTTCGGAATTCAGATGGGATCCGGTGCGTTAGTGCTGGTATGATCGCATGCGACATTCCCTACGCTCTAAATTCTCTTAATACCTTTCCTCCTTCCGCTTTAAGTGCGAAGGTGTAAAACCTTAAAACGACATAACTTTACGCTCATTTATCTGTTTTACGCATTTCCTCTTTTAATTTTAAGTATTTTTCGCGGGCATAGGCATTGACAAACAATAACAACAAGTCGCACTCGACGATAATATCACAATTAGAGGGCCCGTAAGGCCTAGCGACGTGCACATCGCACTGGGCCGCATGGAACAACGACATCGCAACTAGACGTTTTATGGGTATCGCCTTTGAGGCCAAGGAGTAATGACACATCAGGCGCAACGGGTAAAGTCCTGCAAGGCGTGGTTAGTAATCGTAATTATATATTATTTCTTTATTTTTTTCATAATTATTTTCTTTTTTCTTTTTTTAAAATAATCATTGTTCCATGGAAAAAAAATATCGTTCACATTGCTTACGAATCTAACAAATCTACCGTTTTCAATTCACTCAAATAAGCAAGATAAAAATTTTCCAAAAATAGGGATGCAACACGAGGACTTCCCAAGGGGGTCACCCATCCAAATAACACTCTCGTCCAAGCACGCTTACCTTCGGAGTTCTGATGGGATCCGGTGCGTTAGTGCTGGTATGATTGCATCCGACATTCCCTGCGCACTAAATTCTCTTAATACCTTTCCTCCTTCCACTTTAAGTGCGAAGGTGTAAAACCTTAAAACGACATAACTTTACGCTCATTTATCCGTTTTTCGCATTTCCCCTTTTAATTTTAAGTATTTTTCGCGGGCATAGGCATTGACAAACACTAACTACAAGCTGAACTCGACGATAATATCACAATTAGAAGGCCCGTAAAGCCTAGCTACGTGCCCATCGCACTGGGCCGCATGGAACGACGACATCGCAACTAGACATTTTACGGGTATCGCCTTCGAGGCCAAGGAGTAATGACACGTCAGGCGCATCGGGTAAAGTCCCGTAAGTCGTGGTTAGTAATCGTAATTATATATTATTTCTTTATTTTTCATAATTATTTTCTTTTTCATTTTTTAAAATAATCATTGTTCCATGTAAAAAAAATGTTGTTTTCATTGCTTACGAATCTAACAAATCTACCGTTTTCAATTCACTCAAATAAGCAAGATAAAAATTTGCCAAAAATAGGAATGCAACACGAGGACCTCCCAGGGGGTCACCCGTCCTAGTACTACTCACGCTCAAGCACGCTTATCTTTGGAGTTCTGATGGGATCCGGTGCGTTAGTGCTGGTATGATCGCATCCAACATTCCCTGCGCTCTAAATTCTCTTAATACCTTTCCTCCTTCCGCTTTAAGTGCGAAGGTCTAAAACCTTAAAACGACATAACTTTACGCTCATTTATCCGTTTTACGCGTTTCCTCTTTTAATTTTAAGTATTTTTCGCGGGCATAGGCATTGACAAACAATAACAACAAGCCGCACTCGACGATAATATCACAATTACAGGGCCCGTAAGGCCTAGCGACGTGCCTATCGCACTGGGCCGCATGGAACGGCGACATCACAACTAGACGTTTTACGGGTATCACCTTCGAGGACAAGGAGTAATGACATGTTAGGCGCAGCGGGTAAAGTCTCGCAAGGTGTGGTTAATAATCGTAATTATATATTATATCTTTATTTTTTTCATAATTATTTTCTTTTTCTTTTTTTAAAATAATCATTGTTCCATGTAAAAAAAAAATATCGTTCACATTGCTTACGAATCTAACAAATCTACCGTTTTCAATTCACTCAAATAAGCAAGATAAAAATTTGCCAAAAATAGGGATGCAACACGAAAACTTCCCAGGGGGTCACCCATCCTAGTGCTACTCTCGCCCAAGCACACTTAATTTCGAAGTTCTGATGGGATCCGTTGTGTTAGTGCTGGTTTGATCGCATCGGACATTCCCTGCGCTCTAAATTCTCTTAACACCTTTCCTCCTTCCGCTGTAAGTGCGAAGATTTAAAACCTTAAAAGGACATAACTTTACCCTCATTTATCCGTTTTAAGCGTTTCCTCTTTTAATTTTAAGTATTTTTCGCGGGCATAGGCATTGACAAACAATAATAACAAGCCGCACTCGACGATAATATCACAATTAGAGGGCCCGTAAGGCCTAACGGCGTGCCCATCGCACTAGGCCGCATGGAACGACAACATCGCAACTAGACAATTAACGGGTATCGCCTTCGGGGCCAAGGAGTAATGACACGTCAAGCGCAGCGGGTATAGTCCCGCAAGGCGTGGTTATTAATCGCAATTATATATTATTTCTTTATTTTTTTCATAATTATTTTCTTTTTCTTTTTTTAAAATAACAATTGCACCATGTAAAAAAAATGTCGTTCACTTTGCTTACGAATCTAACAAATCTACCGTTTTCAATTCACTCAAATAAGCAAGATAAAAATTTGCCAAAAATAGGGACACATCACGAAAACTTCCCAGGGGGTCACCCATCCTAGTACAACTCTCGCCCAAGCACGCTTATCTTCGGAGTTCTGATGGGATCCGGTGTGTTAGTGCTGGTTTGATCGCATCCGACATTCCCTGCGCTCTAAATTCTCTTAATACCTTTCCTCCTTCCGCTTTAAGTGCGAAGGTTTAAAACCTTAAAACGACATAACTTTACGCTCATTTATCCGTTTTATGTGTTTCCTCTTTAAATTTTAAGTATTTTTCGCGGGCATAGGCATTGACAATCAATAACAACAAGCCGCACTCTACGATAATATCACAATTAGAGGGCCCGAAAGGTCTAACGACGTGCCCATCGCACTAGGCCGCATGGAACGACGACATCGCAACTAGACGTTTTACGGGTATCGCCTTCGGGGCCAAGGAGTAATGACACGTCAAGCGCAGCGGGTATAGTCCCGCAAGGCGTGGTTAGTAATCGTAATTATATATTTTTTCTTTATTTTTTTCATAATTATTTTCTTTTTCGTTGTTTAAAATAATCATTGTTCCATGTAAAAAAAATGTCGTTCTCATTACTTACGAATCTAACAAATCTACCATTTTCAATTCACTCAAATAAGCAAGATAAACATTTGCCAAAAAAATGGATGCAACATGAGGACTTCCCAGGGGGTCACCCATCCTAGTACTACTCTGGCCCAAGAGCGCTTAGCTTCGGAGTTCTGATGGGATCCGGTGCGTTAGTGCTGGTATGATCGCATCCGACATTCCCTGCGCTCTAAATTACCTTAATACCTTTCCTCCTTCCGCTTTAAGTGCGAAGGGGTAAAACCTTAAAACGACATAACTTTACGCTCATTTATCCTTTTTACGCGTTTCCTCTTTTAATTTTAAGTATTTTTCGCGGGCATAGGCATTGACAAACAATAACAAAAAGCCTCATTCAACGATAATATCACAATTAGAGGGCCCGTAAGGCCTAGCGACGTGCCCATCGCACTGGGCCGCATGGAACGTAGACATTGCAACTAGACATTTTACGGGGATCGCCTTCGAGGCCAAGGATAAATGACACGTCAGGCGCAGTGGGTAAAGCCCCACAAGTCGTTGTTAGTAATCATAACTATATATTATTTATTTATTTTTGTCGTAATTATTTTATTTTTCTTTTTTTAAAATAATCATTGTTCCATGTAAAAAAAATATTGTTCTCATTGCTTACGAATCTAACAAATGTACTGTTTTCAATTCACTCAAATAAGAAAGATAAAATTTGCCAAAAATAGGGATGCAACACGAGGACTTCCCAGGGGGTCACCTATCATAGTACTACTCTTGCCCAAGCACGCTTAACTTTGGAGTTTTGATGGGATCCGGTGCGTTAGTGCTGGTATAATCGCATTTGACATTCCCTGCGCTCTAAGTTCTCTTAATACCTTTCCTCCTTCTGCTTTAGCTGCGAAGGTGTAAAACCTTAAAACGACATAACTTTACACTCATTTATCGGTTTTACTCGTTTCCTCTTTTAATTTTAAGTATTTTTCGCGTGCATAGGCATTGACAAACAATAACAACAGGCCGCAGTTGACAATAATATCACAATTAGAGGGCCCGTAAGGCCTAGCGACGTGCACATCGCACTGGGCCGCATGGAACGACGACATCGCAACTAGACGTTTTACGGGTATCGCCTTCGAGGCCAAGGAGTAATGACACGTCAGGCGCAGCGGTTAAAGTTCCGCAAGTCGTGGTTAGTAATCGTGATTATATATTATTTCTTTATTTTTTTCATAATTATTTTCTTTTTCATTTTTTAAAATAATCATTGTTCCATGTAAAAAAAATGTCGTTCTCATTGCTTACGAATCTAACAAATCTACCGTTCTCAATTCACTCAAATAAGCAAGATAAACATTTGCCAAAAAAAGGTATGCAACACGAGGACTTCCCAGGGGGTCACCTATCCTAGTACTACTCTCGCCCAAGCGCGCTTAGCATTGGAGTTCTGATGGGATCCGGTGCGTTAGTGCTCGTATGATCGCATCCGACATTTCCTGCGCTCTAAATTCTCTTAATACCTTTCCTCCTTACGCTTTAAGTGCGAAGGTGTAAAACCTTAAAATGACATAACTTTACACTCATTTATCCGTTTTACGCATTTCCTCTTTTAATTTTAAGTATTTTTCGCGGGCATATGCATTGACAAACAATAAAAACAAGCCGCACCCAACGATAATATCACAATTATAGGGCCCGTAAGGCCTAGCGACGTGCCCATCGCACTTGGGCCGCATGGAACGACGACATCGCAACTAGACGTTTTACGAGTATCGCCTTCGACGCGAAGGAGTAATGACACGCCAGGCGCAGCGGGTAAAGTCCCGCAGGCGCGGTTAGTAATCGTAATTATATATTATTTATTTATTTTTTTCATATTTTCTTACGAATCTAACAAATCTACCATTTTCAATTCACTGAAATAAGCAAGATAAAAATTTGCCAAAAATAGGGATTGATGCAAGACTAGAATTCATAGTTTAACATGTTATATGCCTTACAGTTTATGCGCATTAATGATAAAAATACACTTTTTATGTGCTTAATGGAGTTTATTTCATGTGTAGGTGAATTGGAGATGGAAACCGAGCTAAATGGATGCAAATACGTCGAAAATACGCTTGAGAGGCGAAGAGGGAACACCCTGGCCTTATCCAGGCGTTTGCCTCCTAAAGCCAGGCTGGCCCTAGCATTAGGGGGGCGTTTGCCTCCTAAAGGCCTGGCCTGGCCTTATCCAGTCCTTAGAGCCAAAACGCCTGGTCTATTGGTTCTGGTCAATTTCGAGTTTTGACGAGTTTAAGTGTTTCCCGGTTGAAATAGAAGTCTCCTACACATTTAGGGTTTGTCCTAAACTTATAAATAGACCCCAAAAACACAACTTAGAAGAGATTCGAAGAGAAGAGAAGGGATTCGAATGGCAAGACATCGATTTGTACAGATTTTCTTCATTACTTTGTAGTTTAATTATGCAAGTTATTTTAGATTTTATTCTTATGAACTTGTTTAGCTAACTTCTTTAATCTAGGATTTTGGTAGAACCCCTTGGAGGATAAACTTATTGTGTTATTAATATAGTTCTGATTAGTTGATTAATCTCTATTTGTTCAACTACGTTCTTGTTGTAGTTAATTGAATGTCCATCAATTAGTTGTGCCTATTTATTATGTATCTACTTGAGAGAGAGTGCATATTTAGGTAGTTGTTTGAACATCATCACTCCCGGAGTATAGACGAAGGTCACAAACGAGGGTTTAAAGGTTGGATTATAGATAACGATACCTCGAGTGCAATCTAAAGTGAACTGTAATGCAATCTAGC
>ML376026.1:68023-72987 GCA_005239525.1 Nicotiana knightiana | reverse complement strand
TATATATATATATATATATATATATATATATATATATATATATATATATATATATTCACATTCGGTATGGAGTTCCCTCGCCTATATATGACAACTCCATGCCTAGGAAATTACATCCCAAATATAATATCCACTGCATTCAGTGTGGGGGTGCAGAATCCGGAGGGGCTCCTTCAGCCCAAGTGCTATAGTAAGTCAATCTGGCCTGCTGCGCGTGCAGACCCATCTAAATTATCCTCAAAGTCAGGCCATATCCCTAGTCACCAATCTATGTAGTCTCTCAGGCTCACAATGTTATGAAAATCAGCCCAATATTGATGATGTGGTGTATTAATTAATAACTTTAGAGACTGACATAAGATATGAAATAAATTAATGTGACTGAGTTTGTAATTTCAATTGAAGAAGATAACTCAACAACAAAAAAGACCTCAGTAGGTCCGACTGATACCAATATAAGCCTAAACATGATTTTTAATACGAGTCTCAGCTCAATTTCTCCAACACTTGGAGTATGTGGATAATGACATAATTATTTGGTTATACAACTCCAAGAATATATTTAAGTCATAATATCTATGGTGCACGCCCATGCGCCAGTCACCTAGCATGTGCATCACCTCTAAACAAATCATATAACACATGGTTCGGGGATTCATACCCTCTGAACCAAGTTTAAAAGTGTTACTTACTTCAAACCGTGCATATTCTCTATTCCAGTATTCCCTTGTCACGCGAATCGGCCTCCGAACGCCTCGAATCTAGATACAATTAATTCGATACAGTCAACACATATTATAAGAATCAATTCTATATGAAATTACTAAATTTCCCAATTAATCCGAAAATCGCCCCAAAATTCAACAGTGGGGCCCACATCTCGGAACTCAACAAAAGTTACAAAAATGTGAACGCCCATTCAAGCACGAGTCCAATCATACCAAATTTACCAAATTTCAACATCAACTCGACCTCCAAATCTTAAATTTTTATTTTGAAATTCCTAGGCACAATTTCTTGAATTACACCTCAAAAACACGAAATCTATTCGAAATACTCGATGATAATTTAGTTACCTCAAGAATCCATGTGATTTCTCTTTGAAAAATCGCCCCAACCCGTGCTTGAAAGGTCCAAAATGACAAAAATGCTTGACCCTTCTGTTTTTGTACTCTGTCCTGGGCTTTCGCATCTGTGATAAAATTGGCTGCATATGCGGTCTCGCAGATGGGAGGTCCTCCCTTGCTTCTGCGTGCTCCCTTCGCTTCTCCAGGCAAGAGGCCCGCTTCTGCAAACTCACTTTTGCAGCGGCACTAATGCTTCTGTGAAGCAGCCCTCCCTTCTCACTTCCGCTTCGATGGTCCTCCCTGCGCACCTGCGACCACTACCCTTTCCCAAGCCAGACCGCTTCTGCGCAACTAGCTCGCTTCTACGAGCTCACACCTACGAGCCAATTCCACATGTGCGATTGCACCACAAGGCAGAACTTTCTAGCGTTGTGCCAAGTCTAATTTTGATCTGTTAACCATACGGAATCCAGCCGAGGCTCCCGGAACCTCAACCAAACATACATCCAAGTCCTAAAACATCATACAATCTTAGTCTATGCCTCAAATCAGATCAAACAACACTAAAACCACGAATCACACCCCAATTCAAGCCTGATGAAAACTAATGCATTCCAACTTTTACATTCAATGTCGAAACTTATCAATCAAGTCTGATTGAGTTCAAATTTTGCACGCAAGGCATAAATGACATAACGGATGTATGAAAATTTTCAGAACTAGATTCCGACCCCGATATCAATAAAGTTAAATCCTGATCAAACTTTCAAACCTTCTATTTCCTAGTTTCGCCATTTCAAGCCAAAATCAACTACGGACTTCCAAATAATTATCCGGACACACTCCTAAGTCTAAAATCACCATATGAAGCTATTGAAATCATCCAAACTCTATTCCGAAGTCGTTTACACATAAGTCACCGATTAAGCATTTCAACTTAAGTCTTCATCCTTGAGACTAAGTGTCTCAATTCATTTCGAAATCTCAGCGGACCCGAACCAACTACTCTGGAAAGTCACATAACAAATGTAAAGCACAAAATGAGCAATAAATGGGGGAACGGGGCTGTAATACTCAAAACGATCGGCCAGGTCATTACATACTCCCCCTCTTAAACAAATGTTCATCCTCGAACGGGTTTTAGAACCATACATGGAGTCTCAAATAGGTGTGGATATTTTCTCCCGTATATCCCGCTCAATCTCCTAGGTAGATTCTCCAACTGGCTGGACTCTCCACTGCACTTTCACTGAAGTTATGTTCTTTGATCTCATGTTTTGAACCTGCTCGTCAGAAATGGCCACCAGTTCCACATCATAAATCAAATCATCATCCAACTGAACCATACTGATATCCAAAACATGAGACGTATCTCCGACATACTTTCGTACATGATACATGGGACACTGAATAAACGCCAGATAGACTAGGAGGCAATGCAAGTTCATAAGCCACCTCTCTAATCGTTTAAAGTATTTCAAAAGGACCAATATACCTAGGACTCAACTTTTCCTTCCTCCCAATCCTATAACACCTTTCATAGGAGAAACTCATAGTAGTAGCTTCTCTCTTATCATGTAAGAAAAACTGCGAACCTTCCGATCGGTATAATTCTTCTGTTAGCATGTGCTACGCGAAGTCGATCCTGAATCAATTTAACCTTTTCCAAAGCATCCTGAACTAAATTAGTATGTAATAGCCTAGCCTCACCCTGCTCAAACCAACCCACCGGAGATCAACATCGTCTCCCATACAAAGCCTCATACGGAGCCATCTGAATGCTCGATTGGTAGCTGTTATTGTAGGCAAACTCTGCAAGTGGTAGGAACTGATCCCCAAAACCCCCAAAATCTATAACATAAGTGTGTAACATATCTTCCAATATTTGAATAGTGCGCTCGGATTGTCCGTTCGTCTAACGGTGAAATATTACATTCAACTGAACTTGTGTGCCTAGTTCTCGTTGAACTGCTCTCTAGAACTCTGATGTGAACTGCGTGCCCCGATCTAAAATGATAGACACCGGCACACCGTAAAGGTGAACAATCTTGCCGATATGAATAAAATAAGCGGACTTGGTTAATCAATCCACAATCACCCAAATAACATCAAACTTCTCGAAGTTCGTGGGAGTCCAACTACGAGGTCCATGGTAATACATTCTCATTTACACTATGAAATTTCAAGTCTCTGAAGTAATCCGCCTGTTAATGATCGTACTTAACCTGCTGATAATTTAAAGACCAAGCTACAAACCCCACTATGTCTTTCTTTATCCTCCTACAACAATAGAGATGTCTCAAGTCCTAATACATCTTTGCGGCACCCGGATGAATGGTATACCGCGAACTTTTGGCCTCCTCAAGAATCAACTCACGTAATCCGTCTATATTTGGCATGCAAATCCGACCCTGCATTGTCAACATCCCATCATCTCCAATTGTAACATCTTTGGCATCACCGTGCTAAATTGTGTCCTTCAAGACAAGAAAATAGGGATCATCATACTGGTGCTCTCTGATGCGGTCATATAAGGAAGAGTGAGAAGCCACACAAGCTAGAACCCAACTGGCTCCGAAACATATAATCTCACGAACTGGTTGGCCAAATCCTGAACATCAACTACAAGAGGTCTCTCACTTACAATAATGAATATAAGGCTAGCATACTCACCACCTTTCTACTCAAGGCGTCGGCCACCACATTGACCTTCCTGGGATGACACAAAATGGTAATATCATAGTCCTTTAAAAGTTCCAACCATCTCTGCTACCTCAAATTTAGATCCTTCTACTTGAATAAGTGCTGAAGACCCCGATGATCCGTAAATACTTCACAAGACACACCGTAGATATAGTGCCTCCAAATATTTAATGCATGAACAATGGCTGCTGATAAGTAGGGATTTTAGCCTATTATTTTCTCTCTTTTACTTAGGTTTTGGGTTAAAAATGCGTAAAGGTATTCCCGAAAGCTAATTTAATGTGCCTGTTTGCAGGGTTTGTTCAAAATGAGGCAAAGAAGCCATAATCAACTCATGAAGGAGTCAAAATTGCACAAATCTAAGGCTGGGAACAACAGCAGTAAGAGCGGCAGAAAAGCGAGGCCACGTAAGGACCAACGTTGAGGCGGCCACAAATACGCAGCCCACAAAAGTGAGGTTTAGAGAGGCTGTTTTGAGCAGAAGAATCAACGCTAACCACGATGGGAATTCCTCTGAGAGCGTGTTTCAGGGTTCGAAAACTTTACAACTTAGGCTCAAATGAAGAATGCGGTCCGCATCCAAATTACGCGGCCACGAATGGATCCCACGCGGGCACGCTTAAAAATACATGGTCCGCGAAACCAAGCTCTACTCAAGCCCAGATATGAAGAAATGCGGACTGCGCTTACTATTACTCGGCCGTGAAAGCCCAAGCACGAACGCGGTCAGAATTACGCGTCTGCAAAACCTCCATATGGGCATTTTTGTCCGAAAATTTCAGCTTAGTATAAATAGACCGTTTTGACAATTTTAGGTTAAGCTTTGTTTAGCTGAGCGCGTGAAACTGCTAGTGTTCCCATTTTGGGATATTTTAGAGTAGATTTACCTTCAAACTTCAGATTTTCATCTTGTACTTTAATATTATGGCTTATATTTCATCTTTATCTTTGATTTATGTTGTTATTATGAGTAGCTAGACCTCATAGCTAGGGTTGTGACCCAAACCTAGTGTTGGTATTTAAAGGTCTTGAATTTTAGGGCTTGATTGTTTATGGGTTAGTGATATTTAGTATAATTCATGCTTTAATTTTAGAATTAGTGGTTGCAAACACTAATTCATGCCTTTGTGACTTAGGCTCTTCTTGAAAAAGAGGGACTAAGTCTAGGAAAATTAGGCTAACTAGGAATTGAGG